>VUQP01023588.1:0-10891 GCA_015108555.1 Coptodon rendalli
CAACATGACAATGACCCAAAGCATACCAGCAAATCCACCAAGAACTGGCTAAAAACTAAGTAGAGAGTCCTGGAATGGCCAAGTCAAAGCCCTGATCTTAATCCCATTGAGATGCTGTGAAACAGACTGTACATGCAAGAAAACCCTCAAACCTCTCACAGCTGAAAGATTTCCTCATTGAGGAGTGGCCCAAACTTGCTTCTGATCGATGTGAGAGACTGGTAAAAGGCTACAAAAGGTGTCTCACTGAAGTTATATCAGCCAAAGGGGGCAACACTAGTTATTAGGAGGTAGGATGTCCTAACTTTTTCCTCCATTAAAATACACATTTTTGTTCATATCTTTTTTTTTGATGTGTAATTTTTTTTTATTTTTGTTGTTTAATTGCAGTTAAGTCACTTTCTTTTCCAGTAACACATGAAAACATGATTGGACATTGATATGTGAACATTTCTTAATAAAGAGTCGATTATTTAATGGGGTGTCCTAATTTTCTCACATGACTGTAAGACACACAACTACAACACGGGAAAAATACCCAGGGAAACCATAAAACCATAAATTTCACACCCGAGCCTCAACTCTCGCGGCCTGGTACCAAACGACTGGACCACCGCCCGTCCATGGCCTGGGGGTTGGGGACCGCTGATTAAGATGGCCATAAACTCTTCTCTATGCCTGAGTTTTCAGTTGTACTGAATGTGAGGCTATCTGTCCAGCAACTACAGCTTGGCTGAAATCGATGTCATACATGATAACGACCCCGAGCAAACCAGCAAATCTACAACAGAATAGCTGAAAAACAAAAGACTTAAAGTTTTGAATATGTGTATGGCAAACTTAAGAGAACAAACCTCAATGAACTGAAGCAACAGTGTAAATAAAGTGTAAAGAACTGGCAGAAATTCCTGCACAGTAATGTGAGGATCTGATAAACTCATACCGATTATGATTACCGCAAGTTATTGGTGCTAAAGGTGGTCCTACAACCTACTGAATCATGGAGTGTACTTGTGTTGTAACGAGAGTGCAGACACTAGAACATATAGACTACACATCAACCTTTCACAATCAGAATTGGTTATGATCATATCTTGTTATCTATACATGACTTCTACTAATGTTAGCCAAACAGTCCACCAGATACCTGGGACAGTTAGCACATATTACACGGAGCAATTCATTTTGTGATTTGAAACAGGAAGTGCTAAAGTCACGTGATAAGGAAAGCTCCAGTCAATGGATGTTTGTTGTATAATTCCCCAAATATAGCAGTCCACGGTGGCTGCTGTGGCCATGTTGTACAGAGCTGCTGAACACAGTTTTGCAGTTTGCTTTGTGGGCTCTACTCCTGGGATCTGCTAGTTCGTCTATCTTTTTTAGCCCACTCGTGTTTTTCATGTTACACGGTTGAATTTTGTCTGAGTACATATAATCAATGCCTATCTAACAACTTCCTGTTAATGGACTCAAACCCATGCTGTACTTTTTTCATTTTCTGTACATTTGTTTTATATTAAATGATATTTACTTCGTTTGGCCTTCACAATGGCAGTGTCGTGACTCAAAGGTGTGTACTTGCCAACAGGTTAAACTCATACCTGTTTGCTTTGACTATTATGGGCAGCCTGAGTAATGTCCAGGACTCCGTCTGACAGAGGAGAATTGTCTGTGGTCAGAGAGAGGGCCAGTGTCCATCTCTGTCCATGTCAACTCACTTCATCACTGGAAAAGAAAAGTGCAGATCTGTGTCCTTTGCTGTGATAAATGCTTCTACCTTTCTCATCAATCTCCCTCCTTCTTGTTGTCTTTTCCCTTTTATGCTGCCAAAGTAAAAGGCCGGAGGACTGGGAGGAGTCGATATTTGTGCACCACAAAGAGTGCGGCTACAGGTTGAGAGACAACATCCATTTCCACATGTACATCAGCACCTCGCCGTGTGGAGACGGGAGGCTCAACTCTCCATACGAAATCACCGCTGACCGTAAGAAACCCTCCCTTTTTGTTTCCTTGTTTTCCATACAGTCGACATCATTCAATGAATAAAACGCAGCTATTTTAATACACATATAATCCATTTTACTGCTGCCATTCTCTCAGTTTCTCAGACAGTGTCTTATGTTATAAAGAGATCATTTTCTCTGGCAGACTTTCTGAAAGCCACCGCTCTCCTTGTATTATTTCACAAGAAGCTGCCATCCTTTTCATGTCACATTCTGTCTTTGGCCTCTTTTCAGTTGCACCGTGCTGACTAGATGACATTTTATTGCTTACCGACTGAATATAAATTGTATACTCATTTAGATGGTTTGCCCAGCAGTTTTCTGGTGGCCTACGAGTTCAGAAATGTAATCTGGCCCTTCGCTGACTGAAGCTGCTTTTTTTAAGCTCTGTGAGTACATGCTACAGCGCAGTGAAATTCTCATGAAACCAGCACGGACGGAAAGAAAGAAGGAGAAAGGCTGTCATTAGACAGAGCTTTTACACTTTTTAGGCATTAAACCTTTTAAATGTAATGCTGTGCACTCTCACAGATTACAAAATTACCGAGCACCTTTTCCCGACAGTTCTTAAACATTTCTGAGTTGGAAGTCGGCGCTTAAGTTTCAGCTGCTGTCAGATCAGCCGCAGCAGCAGCCGTGGAGGAGAGAGGAAAAGGAAGAGCGTGTCACTGTGGGGTTTAAGGCTCAAGAAAGGAAACAGAAACAGCGATTGCATATGTACATTTGGTCACAGTGCAACAAAGGCGTATATATTGCTATAGAGTGTCACAGGGGTGACACGCAGCGAGACACAGAGAAGCTACAGCGGCACGGGGAGGACATGCAAACTCCACGCATGGTCCAAACAGTAAAAAACATTTGACTTTAACTACCACTGTCAGCACCTGTGGAGGTCATGCCACACTGAACGCCCACGCTAAGCCACGTGAAATTGTCTTAAATGGATCAAGGAACTTGCGCTCTTGCTAACAGTGTCAATAAAGCAAGGATTTCTCTGTCAGTTTGAATAAAATAAAATAGAAACTTTCAAAAGGGCATCGCTCCAGGGAGAAGGCTTCCTCCTCCCTCCCAAAATTCACAGCCCACGCATTCATAAACAGTCCAGTCAAGTGTTTGCTTCATTAGCGGTAAGGCAGCAGACAGTCGCAAACTGATACGTTTAATTCCCTACTCCAAACTTTAAACTTGCATACCAGTAATGTTTTCTTGTTCATCTGCTTTTTCTGTTATACCTTTTGAAAGTACACAGCTTCATACACACAGACTGTAACAGCTGAGAGCTTTGCAACTCATGCAAACAATTCAACTCCTACTTAAGACGTGCTGTATATTAGCATGTAATGTATTTAAAGACATATTGGAAAACCCTCTTGACTGCTGAGAGATGAGATCTGCGACTTCATTACTGGCAGACTGCATGACGCTGGCTGGTGTTGTGTAGTAAGAAACGATTTTGTAAAGTAGTAAAACTGCGATCGTGCGCATTATTCTTTCAGTGCACAGCAGCAGACACTTAATGAGGAAGCATCGGAGTCACCTGCGGACTAAAATCGAGTCGGGGGAGGGGACGGTGCCGGTGCGTTGCCGGGGACCCGCCCAGACCTGGGACGGTGTCCTTCAGGGTGAACATCTCATCACCATGTCCTGCACAGACAAGCTCACCAGGTCAGTGCGCTCACGTGTTCCCAACATTTCCTGCGCTTAAAGTCGCATTTTCTTGTGTGTGTCCAGAATAACACACACATATCCTCCATCCATTCTTTTTTTACATCCACCAAAGAGGTTGTGGTTTTGGTTGTGTTTGCATGCGCGCCATCATTCTTTCTGTAAACACGATAGATTGAAAAGTTTTGAATCAATTCCTGTAAAACCTTGTAGGCATGTCAAGTGGTGTCATGTTAACTAGCCAATCAAATTTGGTTTATATCCACCAAAGTCTTCCAGATCAGCTTAATGTTTTATTTGTCAACAAAAAGCCTTATAACTTAGAAACTATGATTCTTACAAGTGGGTCACATTTGACCTCTGACCTCATTTTTTTCTTTCGACTTGGCTCCAAGTATTCTCAAGAAAAAGAGAATAAGCTGATTAGTTAGTTAGAAATATACTGTAGTATTATATTATTTAATGAGCTCAATTCATTTCGTTATTATACATACATAATGTTTGTGTAATCACTGTTAACAGCTGCCATGCTGTTCTTATCTGATTTTTACCTGCATTACAAACTTGTTCAAGTATGTTTCGAAAGAACAAAGAAAACAATTAATATATACAAAATACAAAATACAATACTGTTGCCTTAAAAGTCCATTCTGGCCGGAGAGTGAGCTTCCTTGGCAGAGCTTTCCCCTCTCTGAGTTTCTTAAGAGAGTGCTGCCCTCGCCCACTCTTGTTGAGATTAAGTAGGTTTGTCTCACAGGTTTTAGTTTTGACTTTTGGTGGTAGATACACTTTTCAAAAATTGCTACTTTTGTTCAGTTCGCAGCTTTGACTCATAATTTGTTTTTATGCCTCATTTATTGAAATCATAATCGAATTATATGAGTGAGCACTGCAGTTATTACTGCGTGGATTGTGCTCATTTAAAAGAGAAAAACGAAAAGATAAAAAAAACAGCTCACCCCCTTCACCCGGGAGATGTCTGGTCTACTTAAGAAATGAAAGCTAAAGTGATTGGTGGAAAGGTTAACCTTATTAGGAGATTAGCTTCCTTATGAGAAGGAAAGATCTCTGTTTAAATAAAGCACTTTTAGATGTGATGTAAGGAGAGGGTTCTCTGATATTTACCTAATGCATCAGTGTGTGTGTGTGTGGGATGGTGTGTTAACATGAGCTGTGCAGAGTGAGAAATCTTTTGTAGTCTGGGGGGGTGACTATTGATTTCCCATATGTGACTTGAATAGCTAATCCCATTCTAATGAATTAGTGTATTAATCACGGCTTTGTTTAGATCTGTAGTGCTGCCTGTTATTTAGCTAACATATTAGTCATACAATCCTTTACACACTGTGGTCTATAGTTGGCTGCTATGACTAATATTCCAAACTCAAGGCTTCTGCAGCCCACTTTAGGGACAGAAAAACCTCTGTGGTCTGCCCAAACCCTTAATTACATCTCTAATCAACACTATGATGTCTTCTGTTCTCACACTTGTAAAAACCAACAATAGGTGCTCGCTTTTTGTTGCTACTTCTCTTCGTTTTCATAGATTAATTTTGCTGTTGCTGTGAGCTGCTTGTTGATGATAATTAGCCATGAAAGGCTTTTCTTTTGCCACCTTTTCAGTACCATTTTTCTAAAACTGATGAATTCTTCTGTCAGTTACAATTTCCAAACAATTAAGAGAAATAAAAAATAGACTTCAGGTCAAAAACTGGTCAAATAAATGAAAAATAATGCACAATTAAAATGTTCTTCACTGTAAATATTAGATTACTCACCCAGCCCACCTGAAGTGTTGGTTCTGGACTGCAAATTTTAGCATTGATCCGATGCCAAGTAAATACAGGGCTACCATTGCCGATACCGATACCAGTACCAATACTTTAAAATGCCCAAGTCCAACACCAAGTTATGATTTATGAGATGTATTTTCAATTTGAGCACAAAATGGCTGTGACGATTTTTACTTTCCGTAATAATAAGTTAAAACAATAAAACACACTTTTAGGCTTTTATGTGTTTTTGAGACCTAGAATGTAAATAAGCTTGTCTCTAAAGGACTTTTGGTCAGATTTTGTTGTTTATCATGCTATAGCCTATAAATAAAATAGACATCAATCGTCAGTCAACACTGACACGTTTCATTAAACGTGTTTGATGTATATTTTTTCTTTTCTAAAAAAATTATTAAATACAATTTATTGGGCTATGTACCTAACTTAAAGGATAGAAACAAAGTATTGACTCTTTCGCACTAGAATCGATCTGATATCAATATCAGTATCGATACCAATACCGGTACCGCCCACCTCTAACATGTAGTGCCGTCACAGCCCAGTAGAGGGCAGCGGTTTACAGTTGAAAACTGTGGTTTTAATCACTTATTTCTAATTCATTGATTTCTCTTATTCCTGGCACAACAGTGTTAGTTTAAAACAGACTCAGTGACCCAGTAATATATGATTAGAGAGCAAAACTACTATAGAACCCATGTCCACATGTTGTCAGGCCAGTTTAGGACAGATGGCCACGTTACATCAGGACAGCTTTACTCTTCTGCCTCCAGTTTCACGCTGCCCTTGTGTGAAGAGTGGAGGCTTAAGTGTGGTCACACTGGAGGCTGCTACACATGCATAAATATTCAAAAAACGTAATAATGTTAAATATATTTCCAAATACATTACAAATTTAAAGTGGTGAGGTGGTATTTGAGGTGGCAAGTGATTATAATCATTCTAATAGTAAATAAATCTGTTATTATTTTGGCTGTGCTCAGTTTCTGCTGCAACATTCAGATGGTGGGGTCAGAATTTTGCATAAACATCACGAAAGCATGGAGCCATCCTGTGCTGATGGTGGTGCAGTAGTGTGGGGATATTTGCCTCCTTTATACACCACCTGGATGGCCTGACAGAGGCCACAGGCTAAAACATGTTGATCAGGTAATGAAGTCATTCTTCATACCACTAGTGTTGG
This sequence comes from Coptodon rendalli, assembly GCA_015108555.1. Classification (NCBI taxonomy): domain Eukaryota; kingdom Metazoa; phylum Chordata; class Actinopteri; order Cichliformes; family Cichlidae; genus Coptodon; species Coptodon rendalli. The sequence goes on from VUQP01023588.1 coordinate 6,645, forward strand.
TGGAGCTTCGGCCTCTTTCGATTATTGCTCTTCCCCAATGCACCTTCGTGAAGTTGTGCCAAAAATTTCCTTTGTGACACAGCATTTTATCCTGCTGCAAGCACAAAGCTCAAATGTTCTTGAACATGACTTCACTGAGATCACAGTCACCAGATCTCAGTCCAACAGAGCGCCTTTTGGATGTGGGGGAGCAGGAGATTTGCAAAATGCATGTGCAGCTGAAGAATCTGCAAGTACCTGTGTGATGCTGTCATGTCAACATGAACCAAAATCTCTGAGGAATGTTTCCAACATCTTACTGAACCTAGGCCATGAAGAGGCATTTGGTAGCCGAATAAGCTGTTTGGCATTGGCAGAAAAAATTTGGCAAGTTTTTCATGGGAGCAACCAACAAATGCATTTCCCTTACAAATGTGGCACCATTTAAGGAGAAATAAACGTTCACACGCGATAAGATGTATTGCCAAGAAGCATCGTTACAACAAAGAAATAATCGCTCAAACACAAATTTCTTTACTTTTTAAGCAATTTAGCCCTTACAACGGCATGTCCCAAAACTGATTGTCTCCAGTAAAGCCATTCCTTCCCACTGAAATATTCCAAATTTGCTAGCACGGCCAAAAACATTCACCGCTGTCCCGAGTAAAGAAATTCAACAATTGTAATTCTTCTCTTCTACACCTGACGTTCTCTGAAATATCTGAAATCAATTTTTAATATAGTCTCAGTTGTTCTGCCACGACTCTGCCTCAACAGGAGCCGAACCCGTGAATTTAGCTTAGTAAGCACCACGCTGTGCCAGCCGAGCCGTAGCTGAGCCGCTGCTGTGCGCGCACGCGTGTGTGTGTGTGTGTTTGTGTGTGTGTGTGTCAAAGGAGCGGCACAGACACAGAGAGAAAGAGAGAGCGCACGAGCGAGAGGTGAACCCTTCTCCTGTGTAGCCGCTGTTAATTTGACCAATTTGATTCAGTTGGCCAGGGCTGGAGATGGTGTGATTAAATCTACCCAGGTCACCAACAGGGGTGAAAGCAATTACTTTACAAAAAAATAGAGTGACGGGGGAGGGAGAAGGGACAACCCTGCTTTCCTCCCCCACCGCCCACCCGCTCACCACCTTCTTCACCGCATCCTGCCCGGCCAGACAGCAGACGCGCTCTCCTTGCTCCACAGCTTCCTCTTTCCTCTTTTTTTATATCGCTGTAAATGATCGGTGGCCATCGTTAAACTGAGTGGGTCACAGAGGGCCAGTTTATCAAGGTCAGGAGTGGAAGGTGGAAGTGAGAGGAGCTTAGAGCTACAGAGTGAACACACACACACACCAGCACACACTGCAATCTTAAAGCAATCCCCTGGATACTCTTTTTGTCCTCTGTCACGCTCATTTTGCAACCTGCCATTACTTTTTTATTCCCCTCCACTTCCTCGCACTTCCTGCACTTTATTATCGTTAGTTCAGCTTTTGACCAGAGGGGATATTAGGATCTTTGCTCTTATCATAAACACAGCTGATAACAGTAGCTGTTGCATCACCCGCCGATTGTCATCGTGTTTTCTTAAGGCCGGGGCCTCGGTGAAGATTCTTCACTAATATTTGATTCGAAGCCGACAGCTGGATTTAATTGAGGGGCCTAAATGGCTTTCATATAACGATGATGTTCTCCATTCCACCGCAGTTTTATGCAGATGAACACATTACTTTAATGGTCGGCGTTTACTGAGGGTGGGAGAGAGAGAGAGAGAGAGGAGGTCCTCTCCCCTCTCCTCTCTCTAGATTCACACGCCCAAGCCAGATGGCTGTCTTTTCTTGCATGAGATTAGAAGATGTTTCTGATTCACGGTGTCGCTTTCTGGGTAAATTAATATTTCAGGCTAAAGTATTTTCTGTTTGGGCGTGCGCGCGTGTTTGCTTTTTGAACAAAACTCCTCCTCTCTGTTTGGGAAGGAAGGACAGATCTTGGCGACAGATTGCAGGTAAAGCAGAGGCGGGCGGGCTGCTGCTTTGTGAGCCCGTTTAAGTGATTCCCAGAAAGCCGGTGATGTTAATTGACTGCTTGGGGAAGCAAAGAAAGCCGTAATGAGTGATTATTAAGCTGGGAGGGGTGGTGGGGAGGATGCGGGGTGTAATTGCATCCATGATAAGGAGACATTGATTAACAAAAATTGACAAAAAGAACAGTGATGTAAAAATTAGAAGCCTCCGATGAAAGTCCGGTGCACAGCTCAGGTAAACAGCAGGATTCCTCTTCATTTACGAAGGGCAGGGATTATAATAAACACGCTAATTATCATTTTATATGCATATGCATGCTTAGCATCTGCTGCTTAAATTCAGATTGGGCCGGCTACACTTTGAGGTGCCCACGTGGCCTGTGGGATTAGCCCCACAGTGATTTTGTGTCACTTGTGGATCGCTAAACAAACTACAAGGAGATCCGTGTGCAGCTAGCTGTCGACTGAGGCTCTTCTGCAGCCCTGCAGTGTATTAACCTCCGTGGCACTGATGAATGCACACGTTGGTAATGTGTTGTTCCAGGTAATGAATGCTGATGTACTGACCTTTGGCAGTGTTGTTGTTGGTGATGACGGTTTGTGTTTCTGGCTGAAGAGGACGTTTATGCGTGAGAGCGTGTGTGGTCACTTGCTACTATTCATCACGTCCCACATCAAGATAATGATCAAATTGTCTCCACCTGTCATCGAAGCTCTCACATCTGCCTCGTTGTCTCGTTTTCCCCACTTTGCCTCTCTCTATCCACCGCTCCACCCCTCCATCTCCTCCTTCCTTTTCGTCTCTTTGGCCAACTGTTGCGTTTCGTTCTTCCTTTCACCCACACACCTCATCCTACACTTGCACCTTCGCCCACATTTTCACGAATGCTGTTCATTCCATCCTTTCTCCTCTCTTCCCTCCTTAACTTCTTCTGTCTTCTCTTCCTCCCACCTCCTCCCTACCCCTAGATGGAACATCCTGGGCCTGCAGGGGGCATTGCTGAGCCATTTTGTGGAACCAGTGTACCTGCATAGCATGACCGTTGGCAGCCTGCGTCACACGGGCCATCTGGGCAGAGTTCTGAACCAGCGTCAGGAGCGCCTGGGCCCACTGCCTGCCACATACAGACGCAACCAGCCCCTGCTCAGCGGTATGACCACAACATAATCAGCCACACAGCATCTCTGGGCAGTAGCTGTAAAATACACTTATAAATACACTCTATGCACTTTGGGAAGTCTCCACACAATAAAAAATCTTTTCAATTTACTTTTTCTTTTTGCTTCTGATGTAGCACATAAAGGTCTGAGGGGTTTTTTTTGTCTGCTTTAAGCTTGGAGCTTCTTTGGGTGGCATTTCTTTAAACAGGTCCCAAATGTCAAGATTGTGATGTTCATTATAATTGAAAACTACATGGAAAAAAGTACCTGATGTGGAGGATCTAATCCAATGTAATCCACTGCATTTGGACTTTCCATTTTGATATTTCAGTGTTAGCATTTTAATAATAATAATAATAATAATAATAATAATAATAATACATTTTATTTGAGGGCGCCTTTCTAAAACCCAAGGTCACCTTACAAAGAGAAAAAGACATCAATAAAACAGTAGATTAAAATAGATTCTAATAAATTAAAATACAGAAACCAGCAAAATACAACCACAAACAACAAAATTAAAAAAAAACAAAAAAAACCCACATGATTTGACAGCAAGTAAAATCTGTATTAAAGCGAGTAAGCCAGTTTAAACAAGTAGGTTTTGAGTTGTGACTTAAATAAGGGAAGGGAATCTTTATTTCTTAAGGCTGAAGGAAGTGAGCTCCAGAGCCGAGGAGCAGCTCTGTGCCCCATAGTGATAAGACGAGCAGAAGGAACAACAGGATGAGTGGTAGATGAAGATCTGAGAGAGCGGGAAACTGTGGTGATATGAAGCAGATCACAGAGATAAGGAGGGGCAAGGTTATGAATACACTTAAACGGGAGAACTAATATTTTAAAGTTTATCCTGGCTTCTATGGGCAACCAGTGAAGCTGTTGAAGAATTGGGGTTATATAGTCTCTTAAGGGAGTACGAGTTATGACCCGAGCTGCAGAATTCTGAAGAAGTTGAAGTTTATGGAGGGACTTATTGGGGAGACCAAATAAGAGGGAGCTGTAACAATCGATCTGGGAAGTAATAAGACTATGGACAAGGATGGCAGCAGCATGGGGAGTAAGGAAGGGACGGAGTCGGCTAATGTTACGTAAGTAAA
>VUQP01023589.1:0-20000 GCA_015108555.1 Coptodon rendalli
CTGAGGCTGTGTTACTTTTTTTCCGCAAAATATGCATGTTATCGGCATATGCTGCCATCAGAATTTCGGCCTCAAGCGCTGTGAAATACATTGACCGCGCCTTCTTTCCCTCCGTCTCCATGGTGACTCGCTTAATCTGTGCTCCACTAATCAGGGCTTTATGTATCCTCGGGTAACTTGGGGTTAAAGCAACTCCGCGTTGATTGAACTAATTGTTATCAGCCTTTCTGAAACCGAATATTCCGAGTTGGACAGTTCGGGGTTACTCAACCCTGAGTATCATTTTTAACTCTGAGTTTTCTAAACCGGCTTTCTGAAACAGGGCCCAGACTAGACAAGTAGGACTGTTTTTGTTTTTAAATTCAGATACAGTTCACAAGAACACAGTTCAGTAGTTACAAATGGAGACAAATAGCTTGGTCACATTCAGCTTTGGTTAAACCCTCTTTCTTTTTCATTTGTGTCACCAACACAGATTCAGCATCTAGAGATTGTGCTAATTGTGCTTTATGTGTGGGATACATTCATTGTTTATGGCAGAGGCATGAAACTAGCTAGTCGGCAAAAAGGTGTTAGCAAGCAGCAGCATACCCAGCTACAAAAGCACAAGCCAAGAGTTCCTGTTGGTACCTGATCATGAAGTCTACTACATCTGCATTATTCCCACCTTAAACAGATTGTACCCTTGATGGCAGTTCATACTACTCAACAGCATTAAGGCTCTGTTAGACAGGACTAGCTTTGTAATGGCCCGCCACCATTAGGGAGGGCTGGACTGGGACAAAAAAGAGAATTGATTGGTCAATAGAGTGATAGTAATGAAAATGAACAAACAGGCTGCCTTTCAGTTGACCTATTGGCCCAAAAGTGCGTTGGCCCACTATGCCAGGTTACCCTTCCAGCCCTGGCGTCAAGTAGATAATTATTCAAAACAACTATTTTGTAAAACAATTGTTTATTAATTTTATCTGTCACTATGGATCCTTAACAGACTAAGATCTGTACAGGAAGTCAAGGCAGATTGATGACAGATAATTGATTGATGTGATATTAGTGTGGTGGTATCCCTGAATGCATTTCAAATCATGTGAAAGTTCCCCAAACTATGAGTAAAGTTTTGAAATACTCTGTGTCACCAAATACACTTCAAAAAGATTTTCAGGTCTCTCTTCTCCATGATGGACCAGTACAGGCATCTGCATCACTGCAGCCGCAGCCCCAATCCGTCAGTTATTCTCTCGCTCCCATCTCCCCTTACTTGTGCATAAGACCCTGAGATACCTAAACTCCTCCAGCTGGGTCAGGAACTCGTCCCTGATCCTTTTCCAGCTGCCATGGAGATTTGGAAATGCGGATTTTCATTTCCCCCGCTTCACATTCAAATGCGAACCCCTTCAGTGCGAGCTGGATCACAATATAACCACATCACTGACAAAAAGCAATGTGACACATTTATTTAGTACTTATCAAAGTCTAGTAGCTTAGTCAACAGCTGCATGTTGGCTGATATTTCAGTATGGTGTGTATGGTACCAAATAAAATGTTAAAAAAGAAAAGTATAATTCTTTGTTAAAAGAATTGCGGAGACGTTTTAATTATATACCAATCTTTGTCTAGAAATGCAACATAAAATCTGAAGTATAGCTCAATTTAGGTCTGCTCGATTTCAGGTATAATAATAATAATAATAATAATAATAATGATAAACTAATAATTGCTGAAGAGCAGAAAGGTGAGAACTAATTGAAGAGTTATAGAACAGAGCCAGAGCTTTAGCACTCGTAACTTTCACCCATTTCAATTTTGCGTCCTGAGTCCAAAATATGGTGGCTGTAGCCCAGGAGGTAGAACAGGTTTGATCCATGGCGGCTCCAGCCCGCATGCCAAAGTGTCTTTGGCCAAGATATGGAACCCCAAGTTGTTCTCCAGTGCATCAATTGGTGTGTGAATGTCTGTCAATTTTGATAAAAAGCATAGAAACAAGTGTTAGTATGAATGTGCATGAAAGGGTGCATGTTGTATGAAGTACTTTGAGTACTCAAGTAGAAAGGTAATCTTGTTCCAAATACATAAACACTCCAACCATCATAAATTCCACTACTCAAGATGTGCTTCTTTCAGCCTTAAATTTATGATCGGACTGTGTGCCACCAACCTTAGCAATATTCTCCTCCCAAAATGTTGTGCTTGAAAAGGAAACTGGGCAAGCATAGTGATTTGAGCAAGTTTGACAAGGGCCAAATGGTAATAGGTAGACAACTGCAAAATTAGACAAAACTGCAGCTTCTGCAGCGGTCAGTATCTATCAAAAGTGGTCCAATGAAGGAAGGGTGGTGAACCAGCCCAGATCAAACAGATGAGCTACTGTAGTTTAAATTGCTCAAAAATTGAATGCTGGTTGTGATTAAAAGGTATCAAAAATACATAGTGCATCACAGTTTGTTGGGACTGCATAGCTACAGACCAGTCTCGGTGTCCATGCTAACCACTGTTCACTACCAAAGATGGGTCATCAGAACTAGACCATGGCGCAATGGAAGAAAGTGGCCTCGTCTGATGTATCAGGTTATCTTTTGCATCCTATTCCCATTGGCAATGTTACATTACCATAAAGGTTTGTTTTGTTTTGTTGCTACATTGGAATATTGGAATAGTTTTGTATGAACACATGAGAACATTTGAGCCAATACCCAATAATGATAAAGACACATTCTTGTAAAAAACTAAACACAGCATCTCACCAGCTTGTACAACTAATTAAATCTGGAATCTGTTCCAGCATTGAAGCTTCATTTCACAAAATAAATACATTTTTTGTGAAAAATCAAATCTTATGACACCGGGACAGTGCCTGTACTCTTGAGTATGAACGTGAAAACTTATTCAATAATAGGCAGACCTGCAGGTCAGACTTTGAACAAATAAACCATTCATTCCTGCCTGCTGTGAAGGACAGGCAGCATTATGTAATTAGCGTGTTTGTGTGTGTGTTGGGAGAATCTGTGATATAACCAGGATTTATGCTGCAAAATGTAGCATTATATAGCAAAAAACCTCATTACCATCTTTTTAATAGGTTTGTGCGTCAAGTTATTGTAGACAGTCATATTTTGCAGTTTTATTTTTTATTTTTTTATACAACATCCAAACTAGGTCCACAATTTGAATGTCCAATTGGTCAAGCAAGGCCAGATCAATAAAGTTGCTCAGTCTCAAAGACACAGTTGTAGACGGGTAAATGAGAATGATCTCTTGGAAGGTGAGCTCATCCTGGGAGACTTTTTTCTTGTGTAGGTGATGATACTCACATTGCAGGTTTGCAATTTGAGTTGAGTCTCTGAGGCACTGAGGCTTCTCTGGGTTCTACAATGGTCCTGCAAACTAGACTCTAGCAGATGATAGGGGTCTAGTGTTGCAGACAGACGATTATTGCAATGCTTCTTGTTGTGGCTGCCTGGGTCAGCTTGATGTAATAGTGCTTTTTCACAACACCAATAAATCTTTTGTAGAAAGTGATTTGAAGTCAGAGCTCAGCATGATCAAAGGACTCTGGACTCTTCTTATAATTCCAGTTCCCCTCTTTGAAGTTCTTTTCAAATTGAACCATTGCTTTCTTTTGAATGGAATTATATCTTTCCTACCCCCTGAGCTTTAGATGGGTTATTGTTATTTGATTTTTTTTGGGGGGGGGCGGGGTGTTCTTCCACCCAACCTCGTTGTGGTGGGCTAAGTCTTGAAGTGGTGCTGACTTGCTACATTACGTAAGGAATGAATGCCCTAAACTAAGATTTCGTCATCTGGTTGGTCATCTGGGCAATCTTCTTGACCTCCTGCATAGTGTACCTACCGTTTTTTTTTTACACATAAGAGTGGGTCTGAGGAAAAAGATGGCGTGAAGCCTTGATACTTTTCAAAACCTAAAACAAACATAAAAGCAAACATACCTCAAATACCTGCAGTAGTCTTTCTGGGAACTCAGCATTTTTGTTTCTTTCAGTTTGACTTTGAGAGTGAAAGATGTTTCATTATTTCTTTTACCAGTAACCTTCAGCCTTTTAGTTATGAGTCTTAGTTTCATAGTTTAATATTTAGAGAGTATGCATTTCTTTAATTTCCACAGTGTTTTGCCCTCAGTCTTTGTTCAACTTTATTCTGTCAGAAGGGTTTTGCCTTTTATAAGAGTTTGGATCCCTGTTTCGATTTTAAGGTATTAAAAGCCTTTTATTTCTTATAGTACTTTAGTTCTATTATGGTTTGTATGTGTGGTATTTAATTAGATGGAGGAACAGGTAGGGGAGACAGATGGACCTGTCTCATCTCCCTGTGTTTGTGTTCATTTGTGGTGTGAATCCTCATGTACAGTATGTTTTTGTAGGTTGCTCCTTTGTATTTATTGTTAAGTGTCAGTATTATCTGTATCTGCTTCCCTCTGTTAATTCCCGTTTTACTTGGAAACATTTCTTTTGGGGGCAGCATGAGGGTTAGTACAGTTGCCTCACAGCAAGAAGCAAAGCAAGGAAACAGCTGAATGAATCCACTCAATGGCTAGACAGTGGAGAGTCAGATCAAGGAGTTGGCCTTTAGACAGAGTGGCGCAAAGACATAGCTCTCAATGTCAACCCACGTTTTTTTCTTTCATGGCTGGGCGGCCAGAAACGAGTGGATGGATCCAAGCGCACACACAGAATGGAGGCAACAGGTTCAAACATGATAGCAAAGCTTTTATTTGCAAGTGACTTTGACACTACTTACACTTACTGACACCGTCACTTTATCAATGCTGGTCATCATGCCCTTTGGCTGCTAAAGTATTTATACCTATATTTATACCTACATTCTCTATCCATACTGGTACTCAGGTTGTTGCACTCTGTTTGTTGTATTATTTTATTACTTGTTATTCTGTTTTGTTTAAAAAAAAACACAAAACATTTATTTATTACTTTTTAAAATTCTGTTTCTTCGTTATTCTGTTTCTTTTCGCTCCGGGACCATGTGTACGTAATTCCGTTCCACCTCATGTAAACATACGAATACGAATGACAAATAAAGCTCCTTGAATCCTTGAGAAGATGATGGCTGTGAACTGGATAATTTAGAACACAAGCAATACATCTAAACATGAGCAGTGAAATGAGAAAATGAACATGAACTATGAAACATGAACTATGAAGCATAAACATGAGCTGTGAAAACTAGTGGTGTGTCGGTCACGAACGAAACGGCTCTTTGAAGTGAACAACGCGAGGAGCCGTGTTTTTTTTTCCTCTTCTTTCTCTCACCCTCTCTCTCGCACTTTTTTTCCGCTTCACTCCGCATGCCAGCCTTGTGCTTGCGCTGAGCAGAGGGGGGAGGGGCGGTAGTTACACTCGCAGTAGCACAGGAACAGAGCAGGAGGGAGAGAGAGAGAAAGAGAGCCAGGGACAACAACAAGAGACAACAACGTCACATTAGAAAGGTATAGTAATCATCCACAACTATTTTCAGTTGTGGATGATAAAGGATTCAGAAAGTTTATTCATGCAGGCCTATATGAGAGAGAATGTGCATCTTCTTTTTGTTTTGAATATTTTAATTTATATTTAATTGTGTTGTGGTTTGCAGCGTTTTGTGTTGTTTCACTTTAATTTTGTTTAAAAGGAAAAAGATGAAAATTTAAATAGTTAAAAGTTAAAATGTAAATAGTTGGTTTTTGTATTTTATGATTTATTTATAACATTTTAGGTGGAGTGAGTAAATAAAAGTATATTTACAAACTTCGAAGCATGTAAAAACTCTAAAACACATAAAACTCCAAAACACAACAGAAGTGCTCCAGGATGCTAGGCGCAGTGTTGAGCTTTTGTTACCTAGTGGCTACACAAGCCAGGAAGTACCAACGACCGGATTTGGTGTGTGGTAGTAACAGCTAAATGAACATTTTTTTTAAATTATTTGAATATATATATGAGTGCTTGTGTATAAATACACAAACAATACACATATGCTTTCAATTGTGTAATTTCGGTGATCTAGGTAGCTCTGTTTTGGAAGGTCAGTTAACGCTAGCAGTGTGCTTTAGTTTGTACATGCTTCGGAGTTTGTACGTGTTTTGTCTCTAGGGGCCACTGTATATATTTATATTTAAACATATATAAATAAAAACATATACAAATAAAAACACCTTTTTTTTTACATTAGTAATTCCTTTTGTGCATTATTTTATATTGTTGTTGATAATACATTAGCAACAAAACAACCTGAAGAGCTGGTTGGGAGCTGAAAGAGCCAGCTCTTTTTAGTGAGCCGAGCCGAAAGAGCCAGTTCTCTAAAAAGAGCCGGAATTCCCATCACTAGTGAAAACCAATGGGGCTGCGAATCGTCATAACAGGAGCTAGGCAGACAACTCAGGAAGAGGATTGTGGAACAGGCGAGGGAGGTCAGTGGCACTGGAACACAGAGAGATAAATATAAGTGATGGCGGTGATTGGTCAGGTAAGAAGAGTAAGTAAACTGGAAGTGTCTTACAAGTTTTGCAGGTGGAGGCTGGGGTGAGGGGAAGGCAGTCGAAGTGGTCCAGGTGAGTGTCCAGAAGCCGAGGATCCAGAGGGAGTATTTTCCGTGAATCCTTTGAGCAGTGGCAGAGAGGCAGGCAGATAAATGGATATCCAACAGAGCTTGGGCTGTGACCATCATTAGTGAGCAGACCAGCGTCCAGAAGTGATGATTATTGTTGAGAGTGAAAAGATGAACCGGAAGTCTCCTTTCCTGAAAACCACAGGGAGAAAACACCAGGTAAGCATATGCCGAATACTATGATGCACAAGAACAACTTGGTGACCTCACAGTAACGCACGTTAGCAGAAGATCGGGTGAAGACTCAGTGAGAGTGCTGGTCTTACATGCAGGCAGTCCAAATTATCAACAGGTGCAGATCGTGATTGGAATGAGGCAGCTCCACCCAGAGGTGGAAACTCCAGCTTTATGGAAAAACACAGCCACTCACCCAGACCATGATAGGGGCCAAGGAGAGCTCGATGGTCAGGGTCCGACCTGTATGGAAGGCAGCGCAAGACAGTTCAAGAAGTCAACCCGGAGGAGCAGCTAGGCCTAGAAGCAGTTCTCAGGGCCAGCAGAATGACAGCCCTCTCTGGAGGTCCAGGAATTGGAGCTTGTCCAGTGGACAAAGAGAGATTTGGAGGAGATAGATCCCAAAAGGTTGATTCTGTTCATGTGGACGTAGCATTTTCAGTGGGAGAAACGTTTCGTCACTCATCCAAGAAGTCACTTGGATGAGTGATGAAATGTTTCTTCTCTCTTTTTCTTCAGATTTACTCACCTGGATGATTGAGCATGCATGCAAAGGAGGTAGAGTTTCTCTGGAGGCTCAGTTCTCCAATTTATTGCCTTAGGGTCCATTTTCTGGTCGTAATATTTTCTGGTTGTAACATGTAGGGACCCAAAAGCATACTCTATAACATTAAAGTTCACACTTTAATGGTGAAAAGGAGAAATGACAATTGAAATTACGATAGTAACTGACACACTAGGGCTAATTAAGGAACGTCTTCTATTGATTGGCTTGGCAGAGATTGAGCTGGAATGGATATCCAGCAGTTTAAGGTGATGGGAAGAAGTGAAATAGGAAGTGTGGATTAGTATGGAGGAAGTGAGGGCAGCTGTGAAGAGGATGAAGAGTGGAAGGGCAGTTGGTCAAGATGACATACATGAGGAAGTATGGAGATGTCTAGGAGAGATGACAATGGAACAGCTTGTGTGTACTGGCGAAGTGTACTTATAATTTTTGAAGAAAAAGGGTGATGTGCAGAGCTGTAGTAACTACAGGGGGATATAGCTGGTGAGCCATAGACACTGTTGTGAGCAGCATTATTGCTTAAAGCCAAGAAAAAACACTACACATGCCTTGTTTTACTTTGAGAGTTTTGATGGACAAGTATAGAGAAAGTCAGAAAGAGTTGCACTGCCTATGTAGATTTACAAAAAGCATATAAGAGGGTTCCAAGAGAGAAACCTCATTCAGTGGTGACAGAGAGTATGTGAGGGTGGTCCAAGACATGTGAGACAGCGACAAAGTGGTAATGTGTGCAGTAGGAATGAAAGCTAGTTGGGGATAGGATTATATCAGGGATTGGCTCTGAGCCCCTTTTTGTTTGCAATATGATGGACAGGTTAACAGATGAGGTCAGAAAGGAGTCTCCATGGGCTGTAATGTTCGCAGAAATAACTGTGATCTGTAGAGAGAGTAGAGAGCAAGTAGAAAAGAAGTTGGAGAGGAGGAGGTATGCTCTGGAGAGAAGGAGAAAAATCATTAAACGCAAGGCAGAGTATGTGTGTGGATGAGAGGGAGATAGGTGGAAGGGGGAAGATATAATGAAGGTAGATGAGTTTAAATACCTGGGGTTAAAGCTATAGACAGTGCACAGGAGAGATGTAGAAGAGTGCAGGCATTGGAATGTCTGGAAATGAGTTTTAGAGGTGATTTATAATAGAAGAAGAGCAGCAAAAGTCAAACCAAAGATTCACAAGATGGTAAAGAGACCTTATGTGATGTATGGTTTAGACTGTGGCACTGACAAAATAACTAGGGGCTGAGATGGAGGTAGTAACACTGAAGATGCTAAGATATTAAGCTTATTTGAAGTAACCAGAATGGACAAGATTAGAAATGAGGAGACATCTCAAGGTTTGGGAGGCTGACATGGATTGAAGATTGAAATCGTTTGAAGATGTGCAGGAGAGGGACAGTGGGTATAATTGATGTTGAATAAGGAGCTGGTAGGCAGGAGGAAAATTTGAAGACTACAGAGAAGATTCATGGGTGTAATAAAGGAGGACAAGCAGAGGGTTGCTGTGATAGAGATAGAGGACGATGCTACAGATAGGGAAAGATGGAGGCAGATGATCCACTGTGGTGACCCCTAAAAGGAGGCAGGCAAATAAAGAAGAAGAAGACACAGTAGGGCAAATCAGGAGAATAGAGAAAAGTTGGGAAAAAAAAAGATAAGGTATAAGACACCATTCAAAATCATGGACCTTCTTACTGTGAGGCAACAGTGCTAACTACTAGTCCACCATGCTGCCAATAGTGCACATTATTCCACCATGTGTAATAACTCTCATATATTAGTGTGTGGCATGTAGGCATTTAATAACTTGTTCTAATAAAAATGCTTAGTGTGTGGCATCAGTCAAAACCTGTGGTTTTCTCACAGTCAGAGACAGAGACTGTCCTTCTTTAAAACATGTATCATAGATGTTTTTGTGCAGGCATGTTTAAAAAAAACAAACCCCCCCCCCAAAATACCTACATTTTAACACCAAACAACGTTGAACAGTTGTGCACGAAAGAGGCTGTGAATGAAAGAAATATGTAAATATGGATTTTCTCCAAGCTCTGTTTTAATAAGTTTGGGTCAAAGGATGATTCTGTTTACTTTAGAAAACAAAGACTTTTAGTTAGTTTATTTTTAGTTCAGTTTGCTATCAGTAATGAGGTACAAGTGTCCCATGTTTTGGCTGAATTATCAACTTTCCCTAGTATAACTCCTGAAGTAGCTAGTATACTAAGAGCTTTTAAACAAGCCAAAATATCCTTCTGGTTCTGTGAAATTGTGGCATTGATTGTGTTTTTTGATTCTCCTGTTAGAAGACCATTGTAGTATACTAAAGACTCCTGAAAATGAAAAAGGAAATGATTTTCTTTCACACTGGTATGTAAAACCTCCAGTGTTAGCTTTTATTCAGGTGATAAAAACCTGACATTCTCTAGCTGCTTTGATGTGGCAGTTATGTCATTTGAAAAGCAATGAAAGATTCCTGACTGACCTGCTGTGCGGTACTGTGTGTGCCTCTGATTCAGGTCTGTGGTTTGCATATTGAGTTGGAAACTCAACTGCAGTTAGAGCTGAATACCTCAGGATCCAGAATCCCAGGACTCATTTTCTTACATGAAGGGAAGTAAGAAAGCAGTTCAGATGATGAGAATGTGTAACTGCGTGATACCAGAAGAAATGTGGATCTTATTCTCAAAGCAAGCCATATTTTATTCAAAAAACATGAACAACACACACTTGGTTGGTTATAAATGTCTAATCCTAGCCAGTCATCTGAAAAGTGTTAGGGCTGTTAAGTGAGCCAACTGTTACTGCAATACAAACTTCAGTACATGAGTAGTAAATTTAGGTCAGAATTATGGGTGATATAACAAGCTAACCATCTCCTATTAGTTTAATTCACTTTTTATATGAATAAACAAATTCATCTAAATATTTGATGGTACATACTTAATTTTAAACTGATTTTCTGTTAGTAGTGAAGCCCACCTGCAGTAACTTGGCAGCCACCCAGGAGGGCCTACTGCATGCTTTATGCTCTAAACATAACCATAAGCTTGACTGGCCATCTGGCATACCAGGCAATACCAGGTGGGCCGACGCCCATTTTTGGACTGGCCCGGGGCTGTCATAATTTACCCCAAATAGTTTATAATTTTTTTTTTTTTTATTGACCGTGATGTCCCATTGGTTGATTTTCTTGAAGGACATTGGGCTAAATCAATGAAATCTCTCAGCCGTCCGCGGCCCGCCCCTCCCTTCCCTCTTTAACCAAGGTTATCAAATTTTGTATAATAGTTGAATAGATGAAGACAGTCTGTGACAGGTCAAATCAACAAGAGTGAAGATACATTAGGGTTAGCTTTTTTTTGCTTTTTTTGTGCTAATTACATATCAGCAGCTTTCCATAAGCTTCACCAGATCCAGGGAGTAGCATACATTTACAGACAAAAAAAAAGAGTAGTGACCTCCTCAGTTGCTTCTAAAACATTATGCATCATAAACATCACTACTGATTACTCTATAGAATTGTTTCATGTTCTGACTAATTCAGTTTAGTTTTATTATTTATTTATTTGTGGCTGGCCATGTGGTGCATGGCAATTAGTGGCCTGCCGTTAGACCATAGTGTTGAAAAAGAGCGCCGCAGGTTCGAGTCCCATGCTGCTCACCTGGCTCTGACAATTTATGTGGAGTCCATACAAGCCAAATCAAATCAAATCATCACAAGACTTCTGGCGCCTCTCATGTGTGGCAGCCTGTTACGGCAGCTCTGCTCATTTCTGAGCTTTACCTCATTTTCATCCTTCTACTATCGTAACCTTTTAACTCAAGTCATAGCTTTCTGATTCTGTTATCATGAACTGCCGTTCCGTGCTAGTTCTGGCCATTTTTCTCTGTTTTTTTCCACTTTTTTCACCCATGTTTGTTTACAGTAGGGATCTGTACCCCGCAGGTATGCTCCTGGCGGACAGACCCGACATCCCCAGTGAGCTGAGGTGGAAAAGACGGGCGTGTTGTGCGGGGAAGGAGCATCATCGCCCGAGATGGAGACAATACAGACCATCTCTCCCTTCTGTAATCATGGAAAATGTGAGATTGCTCCCTAATAAGATGGACGAGCTAATAGCGCTAACCCGGTCACAGAGGGAGTACTGGCAGTGTAGCATCATGATGCTAACGGTGTCCTGGCTAACACTGCTTACTCCGGACACTGCTCACCTTCACCAAGTATGCAATATGCCCAACCAAAGATAATAAAACACTGGACTTACTGTATGCCGACGCAAAAGAGGCATACAGTTCATCACCTCTCCATCCCCTGGGAAGATCTGATCAAAACCTGGTGCACCATGTCCCTGTGTATGAGCCCCAGGGAACCACCAGCCACCCGAATAGTGCAAAGATGGCCGCAAGAGAGTGAGGAGGCTCTTAAGGACTGTTTTGAGTCTACTGTGTGGGAGGTGCTTTGTGACGACGACGGGGAGGACATCGACAGTCTTGTGACCTGCATTACAGATTACAATAACCTCTGTTTGGATAACACCGTACCCACCAGGACCGTGCGGTGTTTCTTCAACAACAAACCCTGGATTACCCCAGAAATTAATATGCAAGAACTCAGGGCTATGTGTTGGACAGGGTCGTCTGCAGTACGGGGGCTCCACAGGGAACAATTCTGGCTCTGTTTCTCTGCACTGCAGACTTCTCCCAAAACTCCACCCAGTGCAGTTCTCTAACGACTCTGCAATAGTCGGTCATATCACTGATGGGGATGACCGAGAGTACAGAGAACTGACCCTTGGCCTTGTGGACTGGTGCCAGCAGAACTACCTCCAGATCAACACTGGAAAAACCAAGGAGCTGGTGGTAGACGCACAGGCACAAACCTCAAGGTGCATTGTGAGGTAAATACCCTACAAAAAAGATCCTACAAAAACAAACAGTTTTTGTTTGGTCAAATGACCCCCCTGTGAGCAGGTACTTGGCAGCTGTGGAAAGGAAAAAACCTCTCAAAAGGAACTAGGCTAGGGAGGGAGGGGCAACCATATGTCCTTGCTGGTGTGGATCAGTGAATCAATGTCTAATTTACCCAAGACAAGACATCAAGCATACAGCTTAATGTCATCCATGTAGAGGAGGTGGCTGACGATTGCTCCGTTCCATAGTCGGTATACTTGTTTACATACGCATATATTAGTGTTGTCAGCGTTAATCTCGTTAAAATGGGGCTAACGCCATAACCGCATTAACACAGCAAATCTCTGTTAGTGAATTAACGCGGATCGCCCCGTGCGTGGGGCTGCCCAGTGCTAATGCATTAAAGAGCTAACCGCGCTAACGCTGTTCTAAATGTTCTAGATTTACAGAAGACTTTTTCCAGGCTAAATGAAGACCTAAATTAGTGAGATGCCATTTCCTCTCCAGCTTACAAGTTATCTGCTTTATGGTGTGCATTTGAGAGTTATACCAGTACCAAGTCAAGTACTTCTGATTTGAGGCAGGAGCTGATGTATGGTCTGATGTAAAATTGTTAATGAGACAATCAACCTCTGTGGGAGTAGAGCTAAGGCTGCCCTTCACTGTGTTGGCTCATGGCATTGAAGAACATAACAGTGGAGGAGTTACATCCTTAAACTTAATTCTACTCTGATGAATTCTATTCCCCGCTGCCGTGTAATAAATCTAAATATTATTAGGAAATGATCAGTCAAAAGAGCGTTTTTAAGGAATACTGTTAAATATTCAGTTTCTATGCCATATGTCAGATCTACAGTGTGATTAAAGTGGTGGGTGGGTTCTTTTACATTTAGAGAGAATCTAATTGAGTCTAATAACAGATCAAATGCCATGTTGAGGCTGTCATTTTTAGCATCTACATGGATGTTAAAATCACCCACAATAATTATTTTATCTGAACTGAGCACTAAATCAGATAAAAAGTCTGAGAAATTAGACAGAAACTCTGTGTAGGTCCCAGGTGGATGATGAATAACAAAAATAAACTGTTTTTTGAGTTTTCCAGCTATGGGTGGACATGGCTAAGAATCAGACTTTCAAATCAACTAAAACTCTGTCTTAGTCTTTGTCTGATTAATAAGTGTAGTGGAAGATTGTTGCCTGACTCTGTTCTTGGCCTGTGTTTCGAGAATTGTAACAGTATGACTCTGGGATTTAAACTAACATAATCATCTTGCTGTAACCAGGTTTCTGTAAGGCAGAGTAAATTAATACATTGATCAATTATTAATTCATGTAATTATAGGGAGAGACCTCATGTTTAACATTCACTGTTTTACTCTTTGGTGCTGTTGTGCAGCGGTCCCCAACCTTTTTTGCGCCACGGACCGGTTTATGCCCGACAATATTTTCACGGACCGGCCTTTAAGGTGTCGCGGATAAATACAACAAAATAAAACTAGTACCGGTACCGAAAAAAAGAAGATTTATTCATAAAACACGTGAAAAGACACAGGAAAACCGAGTTAACGATAAAAACGATAACAAAATAATGCTGAAAACCAATAAAAACCCTGAAAACCTTACATTTCACACCTGAGCCTCAACTCTCGCGGCCCGGTACCAAACGACTCACGGACCGGTACCGGTCCGAGGCCCGGGGGTTGGGGACCTCTGCTGTTGTGGACACTATATTGTTCTTGTGATTTTTCACGTGTGTTTGTGTTTAAATTGTTTTTTGCTGACTTTTGGTTTGTTTTTTGGTGGTTTGGGAGCAGAGACAGTTTCTAAAGGGATGCGGTTTTGGGAGCATAACAGGAGGAGAGAAGCTGCAGAGGGGTATGGAAGACTGGTACTCTCCTTTATGGTTTCAAATCAGGTTTGTCATGATTTTTTTTGTATGGGATAAATTTAGTAAGGTTTCTAGAAAGGAAAGCAACTCCATCAAATGTAGGATTTATGCCATTTCACCTAACAAGTCCAGGCTTTCCCCATAATGTTTTCCAATTATCTTTAAAAATGTATCTTTAATCATTTTTTGGACGCCACTCAAACAGCCAGCAATTTAAGGAGAACACACGGCTAAACATGTGTGGTTCGATTGGGGAGGGGACCAGAGAAAATTACAGACTCTGACGTTTTGTCAAAGTTACACATGATTCAGTATTAATTTTAGCAACCTCGGATTGACATAAACATTTAAAGTTAAGTTTTGACAATGTAAACTAACTAGTCAAAACTATGTCCAGTAAACATTTCTTCATTCGTCCATTTTAATCTAATGGAAGAAAGAAGTCCGACATATTCACACACACACATATATATTGTTGCACCATTGGAGTGCTCATTTGGACCACGAGCACAGTGTCATGGCCCGGGTGAGTGCGGGAACGCCTCTGCATGCCGGTGATTCCACCTCAGGGTGGAGCCGCTGCACCTCCTTGTCATCACTTCACCTGCGAGTAATTAGGCTGCGGGCCTTTTATGACCAGCATTCTCAAGCACTCACCGCCAGAACGTCTGTTAACTCACGTTGGTGAAGGCCACTAGAATCATGCACAAACCTAGTCTTAGTTATTCTTGTGCTAACATTGATTTTTGTCCTCACAGTAATCCTCTGGATATCAGTGCTTCCAGCTGCTACACCTGCTGCTTAATCTGCTGGTCAACTCGCAGATCCTCCACAACTCTTTACCTGCCCGGCAGAGGCAGGATTCCGGGATTCACCTGTTCTTGCACCCGGACCACTTACCCCCCCTCCATGGTTCGTGTTCACCTGCATTAAAGTAAGACTGATTACATTTCACCCTTTACACTCTGGAGTAACGGCTGGATCACCTCCTAAAACTGTTGCAGTGATTGTAAGGTTTCTTTTTCCTTGACTTCATCTCATGGTTCCTGCTCCGGATGTTACCCGGTGTCAGGTTCCCCCCTTCGGTCCGTGACAACCCCAAGACTCTCATGGACCCCACTCCCCTGTTTACCCAGTGATGAATCAGTGTCTCGTGTTTTTTAGTTGAGGTTGCTTAGCCCGTTACAGTCTGAAGTCTCTTTCACAGTGTGTCATTAAAGCGTTTGAATGTTGCCGTAGATTATTAATGTATTTTCGTTCATAGTACCTTTGTAGAAGTACTGTATGTTCATAGTACTGAGAGCCCGCTTACAGTATTTCTCCTTTTAAGAAGTCAAGTTGCACTTCCAGCGTGCAACTTTAATCCCGCCTTCTGTAACGAGTTAAGGTACTTTAGTTTAGAATCCTGTCTCTACTTCTCTTAGTTCATAGTGGATGTGTTAGGTGTGTTTGTGCTTGTGCGTTTAGTCTTCTTTTGAATTCTCACAGTTTCTGTGTCTCTGAGTGGTGTCCGCACTTGAGTCCATATCCCTGTGTTCGGCCGCTTGGCCGTGACACACAGCACGGGAGTCAGAGTTACCATGGAAGGAGTCACATTTTGGGAACTGTTTCCATTTTCTGTTCATTATTCACTGTAAATAAACTCACTGTCGCTAACCAGGAAGTCCTGCGTTTGGGTCCTGTTCTTGCCCTGAACCCAACAAAGTCTCAAGTTATAATTCTGTTATAATAACAGAATTCCAGAACAACTTAAAAAGGTATAAATATGTGGTGCAGCAATCCTGTAAATGAATGCCCCTTCAGACTGCTTCCCCTGATGGATACACAGGACATTACCACCATTTTTCCTAATGCTGCTTAGGGGTGTTATTACTCCTGGGTGCATTGTCCATGTCACAGTCGGAGTATATCTTTACTGTCAAGCATCAGCTGAGACACAGTCAGGAACTGGCCAATGATCCGCCATGTTCCTGTCAAAGACTCCTCACAGTACCCAGCATCCTGTTTTCCCAGCTGCTTCTGCTGGGGAAGAACTGTGACTAACTACCAACTACAAGGTTCTGGCTAGCTACGGGTTTTTAAAGGGTGCGGAGCTATGTCTCCAATTCTGGACTTCAAAACTGTAAACAGGCAACATTATTTTATTTTATTTATTACTAAAGGAGGCAGAGGAGTAGCTAAACACATAATACATATAATTAGCGGGTGATTCACCAATTCAGGGATTGTTCTTTGGATAAAGCATGTGAAGATCACACTGAAATAAGATAAGTTATGTTAAGTTTTTAATTTAATGGGCTACACAGATAAGCTACACAAAACACCACTGCCCACATAACAAAATTGGCATGCCCTGGATCTGGCCCACACAATGTGGGCCATGTGTAAGTTGTGTGCAGCCACGGGCCAGTTGCAGACACACTGCTGGCCCAGAACAGTTTCAGCTCTGGCCCCACATGTCAGCCTAATGTGTACCTTAATCAAGCCATGTAATAACAAAATGTGCCAGAACATGCAAAACAAACATGACGAAACTCTGTTCAGACAGTGAGTGGACTGATTCTTATATAGCGCTTTTCTACTCTCCCAGATTACTCAAAGTGCTCTATACAACATGCCACATTAACCCAATCACACACTTTCTCTAAACTGAGTGCTCCTAACTACATTCGAACACATTCACACTCTTAACATGCAGACTGGAGGGATCGAACCACTAACCTTCCGATCAGTAGGTGACCTGCTCTACCTCCTGAGCTACAGCCACCCGGTGGCAAAGATGAGTAAACCGTCACTAGGTTTTGGGTAAAGTGTACACTCACAGACCTGTCAAACCTGCATGTGAAACGTTGGCTATCATAGCAGTATAGTATTGCAACATGGCATTTGGGTCTTCTAACTAAAATAGGAAAACAGGAACATAAACAGTGCCATCATTGCCAGACCTGGCCCACATCTGGCTGACATACACTCTGCCATGACACCAGTCAGTCAGAAGTACCAGCTTGATGCTGGATCCGGGCCAGACCTGTTTTCTATGGGCCTGGGCCACATACACCAAACCACAATCGAGCCAGACATGGCATGCCATCACATAGACAGTGCCATCTATGCCAGGCCTGGCCCATATCTGGATGACATACATGTTATCATGCCAGAAGTCAGCCAGCTGTGCCGGCTTGATACCAAATCCGGGCCAGACCTGCTTGCTATGTGGGTGTTTGTTGGAACAGGAACAGGGAGTGATACTAAGAGCCAACACAAAGTGAGAGCTCCACCCAAAGGTCGAAAGAGAAAGAGGGTTGTATTAATTTTCCCTCAGTCAGTGATGAATAGTAACTAGAGGGCTTCTTCATAGAACAACAAACTTCTTTTCCAGGCTAAATAAAAATCATCTAAATGAGTGAGACACCATTTCCTCCCCATCTGATGGGTTATTTGCTTTAAGGTACACGTTTGTGAGTTATACCAACAAGTCAAGCACTTCTGACAGGCTTATTAATAGATGAATTCTATTAATAAGATAATCAGCATCTGTGGGAGTGGAGTTTAGGTAGCTGCTCTGCCTCGTGCTAGCACATGGCATTGAAGAGGAAACCTTACTTCCTCAATGTCATGAGATTACCTGAGCTTGTGAGAACACTAATGTAAAAATGACCTGTGTCTAAATGACAGAATGGCATCTGTTCAATAGACTAAGGAAGCCAACAATTTTACACTAAGCAAAACTGAAAAGGGTTTAGGAAAGCTCATTCACAAACCACGATGTCACAGTGATGATTCCTGTGACTGCAGCAGCAGTGTCCACCTCTTTAAAGCTGTACCTCCTTCTTCTCCTTTCTCTAAAGATGCAGCCTCCTCTTCTCTCTCTGGACCTACAGACCCCTCCTCTAGGCTCTCTGGAGTAGCTGCACTTCCAATAAGCCTTCCAATTATTGCCTTGTCCTGGTCAGGGAAATTATAGAGGAAGAGGCATTCAGACCTCCACAACTTCCTCCTTTTTTCATATTTCCCAAGCAGAAGAATGGGTCATAACTTCACTTTTTCCATTCACAGAGTTGAAGAGTGTACCAATTAGCTATTTCACAGAATAAAAACATATGTTTTCCAACCAGTTTGTCAGGGGGCTGGGTCTGTGACCCATCATTTTGAGTTTATTTTGCATTTTTGATTTCTTATGGTATATTGGAATAACGTTAAGTTCTTGTGTTATTTTTAGTTAGGGTTTAGTCTAGTCAATATAATGATCCATGTCTCTTTATTTATGAGTCTTTGTCTGTTCTCTGTGTAAGTCTGTCTTGTCCTCTATGTTTTACCTTTAGTTGTACCCTCGTCTCCCTTATCTGTTCCCATGTGTTTCTCTTTGTGTTCCGTGTCTCCTCAGTCTGTCATGCATTTCATGTTTGCATGTGTCCATGTCCTATTGTCAGGCTTGTGTTGTCATGTCTACGTCCCATTTTGTTTCCTGTTTTATTTTGAAAAGGCTTGTGTTTCCATGTTCAGTGTGTTTAGTTTTGCGTCCCCTGTGGTGTCATGTTCGTTTGTGTCAACTGTGTTTCCCAGGTGTTTCCACTTCCCTCATTACCCTTCTGCGTATTTAAGTCCTCTGCCTCCCTCTGTTCAGTGTCGTTTCGTCTGTCTACCTCGCCTCATGTTTCCTGGAATTCATGTCATGTTTTGAAGTATCAGGGTTTTTTTTTAAGTTTCAGGCTCATGTTCATGTTTAGGTTTACTTTCTTTCATGTCTAGCTGTTTAGCTTCACCAGTTTAGGTCATAGTTTAGTTTTCACCATTGTTTCTTGTTCCTACATTTTTCTAACAGCCATAATAAAATGCTTGCTTTATGTTGAACTTCTGTTCTGTCCCTCACGTTGCCTGCATTTGGGTCCGCCTTACAAACACACCGGGCATCCCGGCCATAACACTGTTGAGCCCATATGCATACACAAAAAGAAAGACACTTGATGTACATTAACATATTAATACTATATCAGTTCATTGTCTACATATGTCTGTTTATTAAATATTTTAGAGAACAACTGCAGCTTACCATGACTTGCCATGACAAACTAACAAATGAATCTTATGCGTAAGCTCAATAAGAAAGATCTGTAATGACTCATCTGCCTGCTTTCCTGGGTCCTGTCAAACTCAGTACTGACATCGTTACTCAAGTCCAATCATCTTCTTGTCAGCCTTCTTTGAGCTAGTCAGCCTCCACTCCACATGCTTTAAATCTCAGTGCTCTTTTGTCATTCTCCCTTTCAGACTTTCATTTGTGCAACCCACCTCTTCGTCATCTCTGCCTCACTTGAGTCACTTGGAACTCCATTCAAGCTTCCGCATTCATCTTCACCACCACCAGTGTCTAGACTCCAGAATTCATGTCCTAAAGCCTATCACAGCTGTAATTCTGGCATTATGGGTTATCAGGGTGTGACAGCCTAATAGATTAATTAATTTCTCTATCTCAACAAATCATGTTCAATTCAATTCAACTTATTTATACAGCACCAAATCACAACAACAGTTGCCTCAAGGCCCTTAACGTTCAGTTCGTCCAAACGATTTCTCCTTATTGAAATCATATAATGATAACAACAGGTAAAATACATGATATAAACTTTACAAGACATCACAAGATGTTGAAAGAGGCACAAGGAAAGGTCTCACTGTAAACTCTTTGTAAACAATTATCATATTAACAACAATAATAGTAAGGGGTCCAAACATATTAAATGGAGTGGTGAAGTGTTTTTCTACTAATTGAGCACACATTGTGGTTTATACAGAATGGCTCATTCCCCCTTCACACACACATTCCTGTAAGCATGTTTTTTTCTATGTCTAAGTGC
>VUQP01023590.1:11958-26661 GCA_015108555.1 Coptodon rendalli
CACCTATACACTAACTCTTTAAAATAAATGAAACATAAAAACGCCTCATCAAGCAAATATCTTCCCTGTGATTTGTTTTCTAGTGTCATTTGTAGTACCTACTTTTCATTTAATTTAATTCTGCTTAAATTATGGTAAACCTCTCGGCGTTTTCCATTAATTCAATAAAAAAAAAGTTGAAACACGTACAGAGTTAATATTCAAATTTACAAATTACAGTTCGCTGCAACACTTAAGTGAGACAAATTGCTTTGATGACAATGATAATAAAATGACCTATCACTTAACATTAAACACCTCACTGCATTGTGTTAATAGATCTGTTCATCTGCCATAACTTGGCTAAGCTGGTGCTTGCAGTTATGCTATGCTACTAGCATTAGCCTCCATTCAAAACTGCTTGTGAAGACCACCTAGCTTAGCTGCTAGTGAAGTTCTTCCACAAAACACACAAACTAGACCATCTTTGTTCATTTCGGTGAACTGACCTGGTCGTTTCCAGCGAGGCGTATCTCTCAGGTAACACCTGAAGTGTTCGCTGAAAGAATCGTACATGTCGATCTCTTAAAAAGTCTATTTGCTCAAATTCTTCAAACTCGTTCTCCTCTTCCGCCATCTTTGCTTTCGCACCTATGAGAATCCTTTTCCGGTACGTTTAAGTTTCAAAATAAAAGCTCATACTACTTCGATGTACCTAAAGTGTAAACGGCACATCACAATAAAAATCTTTATTTTAAAAATAACAGTTTCACAGTTTAAAAGTGAACTGAATTGCAACTTAAAAGTCATATGACAAATTAAAAGGCACAATTCGGGCTGTGTATATCTTTATTTTCTTTAAAAAATAGAAAGGATTCTGAACGCAATGCAGGACTCTTCATCACAGGCCTTGTCTCCAAGTGGGAACAGCTCTGTAACAAAAAGTCATTTAGAAATAAATTACTCATTATTACCAAATGTTTCTTGACAGAAACTTGAACGATTTACAGAAAAAAATAAAGTTTAGGAGGCAGACCTGTGAAACATTTGTAGCATTGGCCCATCTCCTGACGGTCCAACGTTTTTCAGCCGCTCCTCCCATCCCTTCGTAGGGCGGATAAGCCTGGACGGGTCTCTGTTGACATGACTGTCCACCTGAATGTGGAAAAAAAGACAAAACGTCAACCTTTTTCCCACACGCAGTTTAATCTTCTTATTTTAAGATTTCAAGATGATGATTTTCTGATTTAGTGACTTAACTGTTACTTTTTCCACAAGAAAACAAACCTCTCACCTTCTCCTTCAACTTGGCAGCGAGTCTCCTCTGCCTTTCCTCTTGCTCTTTTTCCCTCAGCTGTTTTTCATGGCGCTTTGCCTCCACCCTGTGAAGATCCTGCAGATAGGCAGAGACGAGCCTTGTATTTCACAGTGTTTTGACATCACAACCTCACCTGATGAAAACCGCGCTCTTATCCAGAGCAACATCCTGTTTAACACCAGAAATCTGAAAATCTGGCATTTTACAGCAGTCACTTAAGGCGTCTCAGTTTAAAACACGCAAACATCGCATCTTGTGTTTCCCTGTGTCTGTAATTTTGGCACTTTTGTACCCTTTCAATAAAACGCCTAATGCTCTTTGTTGCCTCCTTTCTCCTCTCTTCTCTTTCTCTCTCTTCTTCTGCTCTTCTCCTCCTCTCTTGTTCCTCCTCTTCTACTCTCCTTAGTCGGAGCTGCTCCTCTACGGTTAGCTTCACTTCCAGCTGCCGGCGGCGCTCCTCCTAATAAAAAGTATGAATACATTATTGGTTAAAGTTAAAAGCAGTTCAGGACACAACATGCACATATTTACTCCTTGATTTTACTCTGTGTTTTCATTTTTACATTAAATGAGTGCATAACTACACAGAAGTGCTCCCTGACTAAACTACAGCGGCAGTAAAATGACACCCGAGCACAAAAGCACCTTTTCCCGTCTCCTCTTTTGAATCTCTTCAGCCAGTCTTTGCTCCTCTTCCTGCTCCTCCCTCCTTTTCTTTTCTTCCCTCCATTCCTCCAGACGCCGTGCCATCTCCCTCCTCTCCTCCTCAGTCCTAAAACAAATTATATACCATGAACAAACGACACCCCCAAAAATCCATCAATCAACTGGGTGCTCATAACATGAGGTGGGATTTTCGACATTGGGTTGAATTTAACTGGCATATCTAGGCGGTCAACGCGCCTGCATCATCTCTTTTTTATTTCATACTAGTGTGTCACACTCCTGGCTCACCTGTGTTGCTGGGCCTGGCTTTTGGCCTCCTTTCCCCTCCTTTTTGCCTCTTCTGTCTTCTCCTGAGTCTGTATCCTGATCTGGCGTTCCTGATGCTTGCTGGCTTTCCAGCGCTGAATAGCCTGCATGTGGCATAAAAATCAGCAGTGACATAAGAAACCACAAAATACTTAGCAAGCAGCAGCACGGGCTGCAAAAAATTTCTTATGATGTGCTGTCTATTTAATGTTAACACATAAAGAAAATGTGAGGTAATGTTCAATCATCGCCATTTTTTCAAACTAATCGGGGGGGATATGTAGTGAAGATGAAAATCTAACTCTTTATGATTGCTTAGTTTTCAGTTAAAAGCAGTGGACTGTCAGCAGAACTCCTGCGCTGATGTTTTAAGTCTCCCCTCATAATAAATTATTAAATCCTTTTGTAACTCTGTCTGAAAACTCAAAGGTCAAACTGGCTCACCATCAATGAAATTCAAAGGTTATTGTAGTGTGTGAAATGCAAAATCTGTTGGCTGTGTTGCACAAACTCCCGAAAATTAGAATCCACTCAGAAGTAGAGGTGGTTCACAAACATCTTCACTGAAAAACCAAAGTGTTTGAGTTTAGGAGTAATACATGACTACATGGTCAGTAGTAACCACAGCCAGAGAAAACATGTGAATGCATCAGCATATCATATCACTGACCCGATTACTGATGTCAACCAATAGGACCAGCCCCTAAGATTACAATCATCACCATCTAACAAACAGGATACAAGTGACGTGCGGCAAAGCAGTATTTAAAGCTATTACATCATTTGATATTTCATGAAGTTCTTTCTTTATCATTTTGTGCAAAATCTATCAAAATCCAGAATCTTCTGTTAGCGACTTTAATGTAATGTTCTGAATTGAATACCGTTTAATTTCACTCAGGAGTGAGAATTTGGTGAAACTGTAAGCAGCATGCATGAAGGTTATAGTGCAAAAATAGAAATGCTCCCATAAAACAACAGATATGGCCTTAACCTTGAGGATGAGCTAAAGGTGAAGTTCACAGGTGCTTTTTCTCCAACCTCACCTTCACGTTTGTCTAATGCGCACATATATAGATAATACTTGGATTTCTATTCTGCTCAGACATGTTTTGCCATTACCTCTTTCTTCCTGTCCTGCAGGTAGATGAGCTCTTGATGCCATTCCTCGTGTTGCTCTATTTCCTCCATTGTTTTACCAGGCAGATACAGCTTGGCTTCTTTCCTGTAGCCCGGCTCCCCACTGTGCTTCACCCAGACCTGAAAGTCAGAAAGATTGCAGACAGACAACCGCGCTGAGGTCACCAAGCTTTGTGCTGGCAGCTGCTGAGTCTGCCCGTTAGTTTAAGCAGTAGTGTTTGACCGTATGACATGATCAGCAAGTGAAAGGAAGAGAAATAACAGTAGTGGTTTACTTGCTTTAAGAAAAGCTTCATAGTCATATTGGTCCCAGCCACCATAAGATCCTCCAGTCTTCTGCAGGAAAACCTCCAGCGCTCTGACTTCTGCTGGCAGGTCTCTGTCGGGTGGTTTGGTCTTATGGAAAAGAGGCAGCTATGAATTCAGGGTGCATTTTGAAATAAAGTCAACAGCCACTGTGTTGGTTAGAGAGCTATTTATTTATCTTATTCTAATTCTGAGACTTCTCACTGAAACTCATCTCTCTAATATTTTACCACCTAACTGACAAACACGAGAGAAAATTCAGAGAGGGGGAAGACGAGACAGAGACACACCCTAACAGTGGGAGCTGCGGGTAGTTTGGGATTCGTTTTGACAGCAAGGCTCCAGTTTTCAATCTTCTTCTCATAGGCGGTGATTTCCTGTCTGCATGTCCACTCTTCCTTAAAAAATTCCTCAAAGCTGAATGAAAAGCAAATCAATTTTAACAAAATATTGACATCAGTACAAAAGTTCACCCCCAGAAAATATTAAACGGTGGCTCCTCTTTCTGTCCTTTAACGTACATAAAGCTGGAATCATGTGCGAACAAATGCAACATGGACAAGTGCAATGTATCAGCTTGCTTCACTATGTTAAATATGATTACATTTTAAGTTAAAGGTAGTTTTCTTTAATAGGGATGACATATTTTAAAATGGATTTTAAGCCTCTACATCTAACTCAGGTTGTTTGGTTTATGCTGTTACCGTGAGCGCTGTTCCTCCTTCACGCTGTTAATAGAAATTTCCACCTCTGACATGATTTCCTTCAGTTTTTCAATCACTGAAAATCCAAGAAGAAATGCAGAGACAATAAGGACTCTATACATATAACAATGCAGTCAACTTTGTTGAGCAGTGCACTACTCAGATGCATTGAGTATTTCCTTTTCAGTCACTTTTCTCACTCAACAAGTGTTAATAGACCTCTCTGCTGAATCACACTTGTTATTAATCTCTGGCTCTCGTCCACAGCATGTCTTTCATCCTGTCTTCCTTCTCTCTCCCCAACCGGTCGCAGCAGATGGCCGCCCCTCCCTGAGCCTGGTTCTCTGCCGGAGGTTTCTTCCTGTTGAAAGGGAATTTTTCCTTCCCACTGTCGCCAAAGTGCTTGCTCATAGGGGGTCATATGATTGTTGGGTTTTTTTCTCTGTATGTATTATTGTAGGATCTACCTTACAATATAAAGCGCCTTGAGGTGACTGTTGTTGTGATTTGGCGCTATATAAATAAAATTGAATTGAATACTCTTCAATAGTGGAAATTAAATTAAAGAGGACCTATTACATTCATTTCCATTTCCAGATATTTACTCTTGGATCTTTACTACATCAGCTTTGCATGATTAAATGTTCAAAATCATCCCCATTTACTTCATAGTAAGTCTCGTTTAGTCTGAAATGAGCTGTTTTAGCTCCTTGTCCTTTAAGCAATATTTTTATGACTGGCTGCCAATCGAGAACAGAACGCTTAAACAGCAGGTGGAGTGAGATGTCCATATTAAAGATATCCCATCTCTTTGACATCATCCAGACCCAGGAGCAGAAAAAAACTGTCTAAAAAGGAGTTTTAAGCGAGGTCTGAAGCCTGAGCTTGTGGCTCACAGGGATTTCTTGCACAAATACCAGCTATTACTAATTAAAACCCTCACTCTTTTTAATGTGAGCATTTACTAACAGTATAATATATATGACAGGAATAGGGAAAAGCAGAAACGGTCCACTTTAACATAAATGAGTAAAAACTTACACTCCGGAGTTGGTTTCACATCAGTTAGATGTCTCTGAAATTTCCTCACACCATTATGAATCTTCATGAGCTGCTTTTGAAGATTTATCTCTGAAGGAAAAAGAACAGGTTAATGAAAACCAACATTCATCACAGAGGATGGATGCTTCTTCTAATAAATGTTTATTGCTATGCCTCCAGTTCAAGAGATTCCAGCCTCTCTGGATCTGATAATAAGTCTTCCCAGCAGGGTATTTTATACCCCACAGAAAAAATGCTGAGTGAGATGCCCCGTCACCTCGCAACATTAAAATGTCAGGTGAAAATGTTAGTATATGTAAAGAAAGACCTACTCTCAGCATTTCTTTGTCCCTCCAGCACTTTCTCGTACTCTTCAATCTCTCCATTCACATCCACCCAGCCATTCTTTCTGCACTGAGAAATCAGCGTCCTCTCTTTCTCCAACTTCTCAATCCTGTGAAAAGTTCAGCGATTCACTTGATGTGTTACACATTATTACAAACAATCTGATTTCACCTTTTTAGAACAATTAAAATTACAAGTAGACACAGTCAAGATGACCTGTGATTTAATTTATCTTTAGGGTTTAGAGAGAATGGTCTGAAAAAGAGGAAATATCAAGTCAGCGTCAGTTCTCTGGGAGAAAATGTCTTGTTAATGCCAGAGATCATGAGAGAATGGCTTGATTGCTTCAAAATGATAGTAATGCAACAGTAACTCCAATAACCACTTGTTATAACCCAGGTGTGGTATAGGAAGAGCATCTCCTAATCACAACATGTCGATCAGTCTTGATATCTTCTGCAACATTAGGATGCTAGGTTCAGAATTTGGCATAAACATTAAGAAAGCATGGAACAATCCAGCCGTGCATCAGCGGTTCAGGCTGCTGGTGGTGATGTAATGGTGTGGGGCATATCTTCTTGGCACACTTTGGGATCCTTAATACCAACTGAGCATCGCTTAAATGGCACAGAGTATTATTGCTGACTGTTTCCAACTCATCTTCAGTGAATGAGAAATAAACATAACATTGATATATAACTTTTGACGATGTAAATAAAAATATGTGTTAGAAATTCAATTTAAACGCAGAAGAAGTGACAGCAGCAGTATTACTTACTGCCTCCTGTTTCTCTCAGCCTCCCTGAGGAACTGTGCAGCTTTCTGTGTGGCCAGCCTGTGGTCCACACTTTGACCGCTGAGCAGGGGTGATGTGCATGGCTGCAGGACACTAGGGTCTTCCTCCCCCTGCTCATATTCAGTTAGTGTTAGTAAAACACAAGTGCAGCTCATACCAGCAACCTCAGGTGTAAATTTTGTGCATCTTCAAAAGTCCAGAAAGTTCTGTCCGATAATAAATCCACAGTCTACTCAACGACATTGGCATCTGCAACCATATTTATACAGCATCCATTATCGGACAGACGCAAATTTAGCAACAAAAGCTCTGAAAAACATTTCAAAAACAATTAAAACCATTAATGGCGCGTGTATGTCAGAGTCCTGCATACTACTGATTAGCGCAATAAACAAATCTGTAAAATTACCAGTTTCGTCTCTTAAAGCTAACTTTGCTACCTAGCACTGATTAACGTTAGCTCTTTAGACTTTCAGATGGCCCGAAAACTGAAAGTAAAACGCGCCAAAAACAAAACATATCATTCAAATACAGCCGGCTGTCTAATGTAAGGCAGTTTAGGAATAAATGAAATAATGAGCACTATGACAGATACCGAGTAATGTTTATCATCCTCCCATGCAGTTGCTAGGGCAGCCATGTTTGGAGTTGTACGTCTGCAGTCACTGGTTTGTACCAGCAGAGGGCGCTGCTGTCATTAAGGGACTGTGGTATAACAAGTGACTGTAAAAGAACCGTGGACTGTACGTAGCTGTATATGACTGTATATAACCACGAAGAAAACCTTACACGAACATGTTTCATCCTTTTTATCCAGTGTGAAGCTGTCACATGGATGCTACGCTCACTCCTTAAATGTTTTGTTATTCATAACCACAATCTTTTCCTGCCACTGCCATG
Source organism: Coptodon rendalli (assembly GCA_015108555.1). Lineage (NCBI taxonomy): Eukaryota > Metazoa > Chordata > Actinopteri > Cichliformes > Cichlidae > Coptodon > Coptodon rendalli. The sequence goes on from VUQP01023590.1 coordinate 19,460, forward strand.
TGGTTTTATTCCCAGCCTTGTAGTTTTGCATGTTTTCTAGAAGATACGCAAAGTCAAAAACCAGAAAAGTCAGTGAGCCAAAGAAATATTGAAATCTTCCTTGAATTAGTAACCTTTCAATTGCTGAAAGTTGATTTTAGTGTGGCCTAATAAAACTTACAAAGTTTAAAAAGTCTTCAAAGAGTATTATTCCATGTTTTCCTTTCAGTCTCTGTAATCCAGTTCTCGAGTTATAAAATCTGACTGTACCCTGCAGCTTGATAGTTAAAGTTACCTATATGCCTCTCACTCTCTAAAATAACCGCCTGCGCAGTGTACCGAGGCCTCGGCTATTTCTGTAACAGCTTTTTCACGATGGCCAACAGCTATAATTATTATGAGACTTGCCAAAGTGACAGTGACAGAGACAGAGAGAGAAAGAGAGTGAAGGCAGTATAAATAGAAACCTGAATCCATTATTGAGTGCAGATATTGGGGATGGTCTCTCCCTCGGGTGCAGAGGCAGAGTTGTGATCGCAACATAAATAGCAACCGCTCTCCTTAATGGAGAGTGTTACAATTTCCTGTCCTCATCCTCAGCAGAGGGACCCACTTAATTTGATAAAAGAGGCAATCAGATGACTGGTTGGCATGACAGATCAAACAAGTGGGTACAAAGCTGGGGATTTCCAGACCACATAGTTTGTATCTGCATACAAAAATGTAAATGTCAAGGAGAACAAATGAAAGCAGCTTGAAGATGACATAACTCGTTCCAGTGTTAAGGCATTAGCTCGGCAAAACAACTCATAACTCAAAGTTCACCTACTACCACGTGTCTATATGTGGCTGTCATAAGTTAAACGTGTGATTATATATGTCTCATAGCAACAGTACAGGAGAAATACTCAATATAAAATTAGCAGTAGTACAGAATGGAAGTTAAAAAACACTTGTTTAATTCAACATTTTATTCAATAAATCCCTTGCACCACCACCGTCCTGAGATAATGTTAGCTGAGGGAAGTTGCATTAAATCAGCTCGACTGAAACACCATCCAACCCTGGACACACTTAGCGTGATATTCTGAGCAAGCTAATGGCTCAGCCACAGGAGTAGAAATTGCGCAGCAACCTCCTTGCAAGTATAAAAGAGCATTAAAAAATAATATAAAAAAATGTGAAGTTTCTTTTAAACGAGAAGCACCAGATATGAGCTTTTTTAATGATTTATCATAGTTAATTGCTGTGTTATCAGAAACAGATTGCATGCAGTTGCCACCTTGACCCCATTTGTTTGCAGACTGATAGCAGAGTGACTCCAGCTTGTGGAAACATTTTATGGCAGGCTTTTAGTGAAAGCGTTTGTATGCTTGACAATTTTATTGGATAAAACAAATAAAGACAAAGTTTAACTTTGTGGACATAACTTGCCGTTTTTTAAAAAAGGTGATCAATCACAATAAATGTCATTGCAATACTTAGGATACCTTAGTGTATTCAAAAATTGCAATAATACCACATCATTAGTGAAGTATTGTATCCTGGAGTGTGTGTGTGAGTAAAACCCAGGGATTCAACATTAGTTTCAAAATAAAGTGCCAAAACCAAAAAATACTTTATACACAAATTTTTATATTACTGTTTGTTATTGGATTACTGATGTCACTAATTCTGCAGTTGTAGAATTTATCAGTATGGGTATCTTAATGTACATCACTACTTTGCAATATTCACTATAATATAGTTTCTAATGTTTTGAGTCCTAAAATCCTGCCATGATGTTTCTTTACCGCTTATCCAGCTTAGAGTCCCGGGGCCCTGGAGCCCATCACAGCTGTCTCTGTGTGAGGAGTAACTCAAATAAATGACATACAAAGAACTTAGAGTAAATGCACTTTTGCTTTTTTAGAATTAGGTCACAAAACCGATTAAAACTTAAGTCAAACTTTCGTAAGTCAATGTTAAAATCATGTCTTAAAACTGGAAGGCATGTGGATGAGGCAATACAGGTAGGAGAAAGAATGAAAGAACCTCTGACATGACCTCTGACCTCTTACTTAAGAGCCAGTGAGCTATTTGGAAATGTTATGACACACAATCGCTGTAAACTGAGTGGACAGTTTTGCATTCTTGAACGGTGGAAGTATCAGTGTCACTCATGCCAGATCTTTAAATTAAAATTTATGCCATTCTTCAACCTGTGTGTGTGTTTCCCATAGGAAAGCATGAACACACACATACATGATGGCTGTTTAACGATCTATCCGAGAGGACTCCCATGCCTTATAGTTTTAGTTTTAAATGTATTAGGTTATATCTGCTACCTGCAGGTATAGTGCAGTCTTGTGGAGGTGCCCGGCTAAGATATTTATGGACAATAAAGATGTGAAGCTTTCTTCATGCTATTACCAAAGACATCCACAGTACTGAGGAAGTTGTCTGGGCTCTGAGGCACAGCAAAGCACATCTCATCCCCTCTGGGGATGGGAAAAACTTCTTACTGATAGAAATAATGTCAACTAAATTTTGTTTTTGAACCCTTTTAGGTCTCGAAGCTCTTTCCTTCGATTGCATGCCTGCCAAAAGTTCAGGCTTGTTTTACTTTTAGTCTCTATTCCTGTCCCCCTTTTTATCTTCTTTGCCTTCTCCAACTATGGCCTCTTTTCTTTTGCCAAAAATGAAAGAAAAAAAGCCCAATGAGGCCTACTCCAGCTGTTCCAACATCCAACTAACGGAGAAAAGGGAAAGCGACATTTCTCCTGTTCTTGTTTTCATTGTAAGGTTGTGTCTTAATTTTGCACCCAGATGTAGGTGTGACAGTGAAGCTTACAGAAAAGTGTTATTTAGCTAATGCAATAGCTTATCTGCTGCCCATTTAACAGGTTCATTTGACCATGCATGCGCAGGCAGTTGCATATCCATCACTGTACCCTAAATCTAAATCTTCTAACATGTCTTCAACATAAAAACTGAGTGATCTGCATTGTAGTGGAGTTGATTTTTGTCCTCTTTAGACAGTTCCAGCCTGTGATGTGACTGTCTAAACAGATTTAGGTCCTCACAACATGAGCAATGCCATGCACCCACATACGCAGAGTTTGTTCTGACACCTGCTGTAATTGTATACGGTGCTACAAAGCAACACGATCTGACTGTGCCCTGCGCATGTTGAGCATGTTAGACCCATACAGGCTGCCATCCGGGGCGGACACATGCATTTCTGTATGTGTGTGTGTGTGTGTTTGTATGCATTTCAGTAAATCACTTGTGTTCTAAGGACTTGAGTAGGCAGTAGGAAAGTGATCAGTCTAATTGCTTTTCCTGCTGTGCTTCGTACTTGTACGTCCTCTCTGACATCAGCACATAAATGTTTCTGCAAATGTTCCTTTCGCTCTGACCTTCTGGTCATTTATTGTGAGTGGTTGTGTTAATGTCTTTATTTCTTTTATTCTTGCCCTTAACATAACCACATTTATCGTCTGTGGGAACTCTTGCTTCAAAAATGGCAGCTTTGCACCTCTTTCAGTGATCAGAGGAGACATCTGAGGAGAAGCGATATTGACTTTTCTCTTATTCTTACTTTTGGACAGTTGACAGTTAAACAGTTGCTTTATTTCACACAGCTGCAGGGCATGAAATGGGGGTAACGACTGGTCTAGAAAGCAATAATGCAACAGCTTGGACAGGGTGAATGTTTGGCATGCAAACCTCAGCGGTCCCTGGAGTCCTGATAACTTCAGTCATCCTCTCTTCTGACCTTTCATTCAACACCACCAGTGGGCCGTCGTTTCTGCTCATCCAGCACTCCGCTCTATGCAGGATGGCTGAAATGAGCTGCAGTATCATTGCACCTTTACTTGTTAAATAAGTGGCAGTTTAATAAGAATCGTTAAAAGGAGAAAAACCTGGTGGCCTCAACTTTTTATGAAAGGTTGGAAACATTTTTGTAGCATGCTAGCTGTGAAAAACGTATGCACAGCGTATTTGAACTGCTGATTTAGCCCTTCCTTTAGCTATTTTTACCCTCTGACCGCATTGCTAATAAAAATAATAAAATGGTACAAGTTCCTGAATGAAACACTTAAAGCAAGCTATATCAGTGTAGGCAGGAAGTCACACAAAAATGAGTAGACGTTTGAGAGATAACAACCCTGAATGTCATACAGGGACAGTCATAGCCGCACTTCCAGTCACGCCGAAAGCTATACATTCTGCATAGCTTTAACAAAAAACTTTATATTACTACCAACACTTAGAGACAAATCAGTTTTTACTGTTTGCCTTCCTTATACTGTCCACTTTTATGTGAGAGAGCCTCTGGATAAGAGGCCCTCTCACATAACTCTTTACCTCAACAGCCCTCTCAGATAAGGGATGTACAAGCAAGGCTTTTCACTGCTGACCTCAGATAACCTGCAGAGAGGGTTATGTTGTTACTCTAATGCTTTATATAGAGTGGCGGGGCTCTAAATCTTACATAATATATACACACATGCACCGCACATACCTACGCTCGATGTGCACTTTTATGGGTTTTGATGGAAATATCTAATCAGCCAGTCACGCAACAGTAACTAAAATAGTTGTTACAGTGAAGGTGTGCAGAAGAGCATCTGTAAATGCATAACACAATGGACCTTGAAGCAGACTGACTTCAGCAGCAGAAGAGCACACCAGGCGCCACTCTTGTTAGCTAAAACAGGAAACAGAGGCTAGCGTTAGCAAGGCTAGGTTTGGTCAGAAGTTTGTGTAAACAACGTGAAGCGTGGCTCCATCCTGTCTCGTATCAGTGTTTCAGGCTGTTGATTGCGATGTAATGGTGTAGGAGATATTTTATTAGTACGCCTGTAATACCAGCTTAGCACCATTTCAGCACCACATCCTACCTGAGTCTGACCGTGCCTTTATGACCACAGTGTACCCATCTTCTGACGCTTCCAGCAGGATAACATTCCGTGTCACGAAGCTCAAATCATCTCAAACTGGCTCCTTGAACACATCAGTGAGTTCCCTGTACTTCCCTGTACTCAAATGGCCTCTACAGTCACCAGATCCAAGTGTAATAAAGCACCTTTGGGATGTGGTTGAAGTATCTATGATCTATGCATATCTAAAGCTTACCCAAATAAAAGATACAACAGAAGCAGCTAACATTACTTCATATGCAAATGAATGGCTGTCACAGAACTGTTAATTTCATCAGCTTGGGAGTTTTGACCAGTAGTCATATTATTGGAGGCAGTTAAAATTATTTAAAGACTTTAAAGACAAGCATATATACGGAAGCATAAAGCTGCCACCAAGGCAAAGGAAAAATAGAGCTATATCACGTTATAAACAGGGGTGCACACAAGTGGTCCGCAGGTGCGCATGCGCTGTCAAAATAAAAGACACGCACCATATAAGAAGTTGCAACGCGCGTTTGCGTACATATAAAAGGCACTGTTTTTGTCCGCTAGAGTGGGATTTTCACGGCATATTCTGCACCACATCTCTGTGCGTTCATCATTTGTTTGAAGCCAGCTCACCTCCTGCAACCACTTTTCCAAGAATGAGTGATTCTTTTGCGGTTCGGAGTCTTTCTGACATTTCTTTGGAGGTGGAGGAACGCCAAAGTACTTGCTTAAAGGAGCTTGCTTCTTCGACATCTTTAAGAGTTCTAAACAAATACTTTTCATGTTTTTACAATATACTATCATGTTAGTACAATATACTTTTCACATTTGAACAACATAATATCTCGTTATTACAATATAATATTTATATTGTAAGAACATGAAAGGGTTTTTTTTTTAAAAATGTGATAATTATGTTCAAACGTAAAAAGTATATTGTACTAAGATGAAAAGTATATTTTTAGAAAAATAAACTTTTCACGTTATAACAAGATATAGCTCTATTTTTCTTTTGCCTGGATGGCAGCTTTATGCTTCCGTACGTGTGATGAAAAACCCTATGAAGTTCTTTTAAAATGGAACACTGAAAATTTGACGACATCTCGCCTAAGACAGATCAAGAAAGTCATCAAATGGACCTTGTGCTAAGCACAAACAAAAATGTATAGTTGGTTGATTTTTTTTTTTAGTCGGTCCTGCTTCCAAAACCTCTTAACTTGTACATTACAACTGAAATTTTGATTTTACTTTATTACTTAGTATTGCAACTAATTATTCACAATCTAGTTTAACGAGAAAAATAAAGCCATATCACGCGGCTCAGCCCTCATGTTGGACATGTGTGTGCTTGAGCTCTGGCTAAAAGGATACTTTCCACAAAGTATCCTCATGGGATAAACACGATCCGGTTATATGCAGCATGTGTATGCCAGAGTTTCTACCTATAAGTTTAACTCTGTTAGAATTTCACACTAACACTGTGTGTGCCACTGCTAGCAAAATTTGCCTGACAGCCTGCTGAGGTTAAAACAGCAGAGCTGCACTGTTTTATTTTAGCTTTCCTCTTATACACCTTTTTTAAAATACACTTCTAAAACTAACTGTTAATGATGAAAGACTAACCTTTTTCCTTATACACACAAGCAGATCACATAATGAAGTGGTTTAAATGTGAAAAATATGCTTTTGTGTGTTGGGATCCATTTTTTGCATCTCTTCAGTGTTCATGCAGCGCTCTCATATTAGATAATTAAGGAGATAAAGTTTGAGAGATGACCCAAAAACAATGTTTCTAACCTCATTATTAGATTAACTCGACATTTTGTGTGAAATATTACTCAGATAACTCATTCTGAAATTAAACCAACAACACAGGATCCTGGAGCTTTCTTCCCTTTTCCTAAATTAACAAACTTTTACATTAGGAAAATCCATAACTAATTGAAAACTATGTTTGTGATGTCAGCAGACTCTTGCTTCTTCTTTGGAAAAGTAAATTGTGTTGGAGTAAAATCTTGTGGCATCTGTTAAATAATGCAGCTGTGGTCTGAGCCCTGTCTGTGTTTTCTACAAGCTGATTAAGCATTAACTGGAAGAAAGTGAATGAAGACTCACATGGACACCGGGAGACTGTCAAAAGGAGTCCAGATATTGTTGTCATTGACCACACACATAGTGTGTGTGTGCGTGTGTGTGTGTGTGGATGGGTATTAACATCTTCATGGGGACCAAAAGTTGGTAGTTTAATATACTTGTGGGGACAAACAGCCCTCGTGGGGACCAAAATCCCGGGTCCCCACGAGTTTGAAGACATTTTTGAGACTC
>VUQP01023593.1:0-15311 GCA_015108555.1 Coptodon rendalli
AAAATGCTCACAGGTGTACACACGGGTGATCACACACACAAACTACACCCTTTTTGGCTCCTACCTCAAAGCACACTGTGCGCTGTCGATCTTACGTGCTGCACAATAATGTTTAACATTTAATATTTACTGCCATATTCCCATATATTATTGTGATGTTGTTTATTCTATTACCCTTGTTTTCTTCTGCTTGTTTTCTTTTTTCTTTCTCAACAGGTGATCCAGGTGATCGATATATGTATTTTTTGTCTGCTTACTCTGTTGGTTTTTGTTTTTTGCCCTTTTTCCCCGTCCCTCTTCTCAGCTGTCTTCCTTTCCCTCTTTCTTTCTCCCCTTTCTTTCCCCCAGTAAAGTCTGTCCCGCATTCAGCAAATGAAAAATAAAATAAACAATAAAAGGTGAATCAAACAGACCATTACGGCAAGGCTGGTCCGTTTGGTAAAGTAAATCCGTTGGGCATCTTTCTTTGCCTTTAGACAATAATTCTGATGGCAATAGAGCCAAACGGGACAGGCAAAAAAAAAAAAAAATGTCTTTGCTCATAATTTGTGATGCAAAAGTCTGTTTTCAGTTCCGTTCATAGCTCCAAGTGCACGACAGGACATCCCTGCTGTTGACCAGTCAATCAGAGCTAAACCAGTATCTGGCTGTTTTTAACTATACCCCATGTGACCAAATGTATTTGAAAGTTTGCTGCACAATGCTATAACCAGAAGAAATCAGAGTAATATTTGAAAATGAATAAATAAAAGACTGGAACAGCACTTTAATCTGTATCAGTGGGTAATAACAATAGCTGCATCAATTATATATTTTTATATCATGACCTTTTAGAAACCAGAGAAGCTTTACCTTGACAGGGTTCAGGTTGGTGCTCATGATGACCTTATGCAAAGGTCCAGCAAGTTTGGGTGGTAGCTTGGGTTCCTTCTCCAAACCCTGAGGCTTAGTGTAGTAATCCAGTCTGGCACGGGAGAAGAAGTTGTTGATCACTGTGACACAATCATGTTGCCCTAAAGAGAGAACAAATGAGTTTGTTCATTTGTTTTAGCACATGTACAACAAATGACCAGTCAAACGGAACTAAAAACTAAAGGCAATTCTAAGATTTCTTCAGTGTGTATGGAGGGCACGGATGGTGGAATGTACCAGCTAGCAAAAAAATTAAGTAATATAATATTAAAAAAAAAAACAGTGATCATACCCAAGATCAGTCAGTTCCAATAATTTGCATCTAATGTAGGTCAAGTAGGTAGGTAAGGGATGTTAAGAAAAAGAAATACCTTAAAAAAAAAAAAATGAAGCTAATGCCAATCTCTAGTTTTTTATTCTTCCAGACAAAAAGAAGAAATAAAAAATATGACTAAAAAGGTTTTGTCTCCGTCTTTTTGTCTTTGTGTGTAGACCACCGAGACCTAAAAGCTAACCGTTACTCCAAACGTACCAACAAAAGCTGCCATCTGTGCAGCAGTCCTTCCGACAGAGTTAACTACGTCTGTTTCTGCCCCTGCGTCCAGCATCATCCATGTGATATCAGTCTTTCCTGCAGGCACAAAAGAAGGAAAGTCACAACACTTAATAAAGAAACAACTGATTCTTCAGTGATGCTGCTGGAACGATTAAAACCAACATGCACACACAAGTTTTACCTGACAGGCCAGCAAACATCAGCGCTGTGTATCCATGCTCATGCTCATTACAATTCACATCTGCACCGTGTTGAAGCAACAACTTGCACATGTCTGCTTTTCCCTTGTAAGCGGCGTGCATGAGAGGAGTCATCCCATACTGTAGATAAGACAAAAAAGTTAAGAAAAGCTACTGATATTTATTGCATTTAAGCAAAGATTAGAAATAAGGAAATACTTACAGAAAAAAATTCAAAACTAATAGATTAAAAAACCAGTTACTACAATTGCTTCTAAACAGTTAAAATGCTTGCTTTTATTATCTGTCTGTATTTACCGTCACCATCTGCTACAGGTACAATAAAGTTAAAAAACATCAAACTACAACCATCTGCTTCTGACAGGTGGACAGGACAAATGTCCTCTAAAGTCTTTCAGAGTGGTGACTTATAATTTGTACTTTTATTCAGCAACACATGTGTTTGACCTTCTCTTAATTAGCTCATCATGTGTGCTCCACAAATAAACTGCAGTCCTGAAATGAAAAGACTTACTTTTTAGGAGAAACCACAGATGGTGTCTCAGATGTAGTTATTATTTTACCATTTGAACCTTTTGGCCTGATGATTATATCGTAATTAGAGATGAATGCGATTTTTGTCACAAGGATAAGACACAAGAAATAACCTAAATCGATGCCCCCACCCCCTAACCCTTGTAAAGGAGGTAGAGACGAGCTTTTGAAAAATGTCCAGTAAGTTGTCAATTTATGACACCAGATTTAGTATTTGTACTCAAAAAAGAATTATTAGTGCATACGCTCTTAATATAAATTAAACGTAACTAAAAATTATCATTGCAAGTCAACATTCAATGAAATGCGTAAAAGAGACGAGACAGATAACGTGCTTTGTTACATGTGCATGTTTTTTTCTCGATATTGCGATCAGACGTACTCTTTTACCTCATCCAAACAGTTGACTCGAACATCCTTACAGCCCAGCAACCTTGAGGCCTCTTGAACGTTTCCTAAAGACAAAAAACCCTCAGTATTATTTCAGTACACACAACACTACAATTTACAGCTACTAAACTATATTAAATTAAGATTTTTTACTAAATTAGTCTGCCATAGTCCAACTTATACACTGCATAATCATTCTAATCTACCATGTAGTTCGGTCCACTTAGATCACGTTTAAAACTCATGTTATCCTGCAAGTTGGCATTAGTGAGGTGGGACTACATTTTAGCCTGAATGATTAGCTTTGAGCTAACATCAGCTATTCACAAGCTTTGACACAGCTCATTTTAAAGTCAACTGCTCTAAAGGAGCTGCAAACATGCATCACGGCTTCAACTGCGGTTCAGTTATTTAATTCAGTCACATTTTCTCAAAAGAGCTAACAAGAGCTAACTGCTGTATGGTGTTTTCAGGGATTAGCGTTAGCCGGCTTACCTGCAGTAATAACCTCAAACAACTCCTTTTCACTTGGTGACAAGTCTCCTTTCTTTAAAGCAGCCATCCTGGCCAATATTAGTTTCAAATGAGACTATAACGGCACAAATAAACCACCGAGTTTTCAATTAACTCTACACTGTCACTGCTCCGACAGTATGCTGATGCTCAGGCATGAAGGCTAGCTCAGAACGAGCTGTCATCTAGAATGTACCACTGCCAACCCCTAGTAGGGAGGATATGGGTCACAGTCAAAAATACGTCAACGTTTAATCCACCGTCTGGACTTTTTGACTTTTTAGAACAATGCAACAAAAAAAATCTAAGAAATATGAGGATTAGATATAATGTCACATTTTCTCATCATCTGTCACAACAGTGAAGTGCAAGAGATAACCCCCCTTTAAAAAACTGATGAGTTCCACGGAAGTCTAGAAAGTTCATTCAGAACTAAATCGCATCAGTGACTGTACCACGTGAAATGCGTGGAAGTGGTATCACCAGCCTTAAATAATTAATTTCCCCTGTGTGTTACAGTGAAGGGGTTAAAAGGTCTATCTGAAACTTAAAGTAACTCCTTTTGTATTTTCTGTCTTTATTTCTGTACTTTTTATTTATTTACTTTATGTAAACACAATGTGAGCTGTTTTTTGTCTTATCTCTTGTTTTCGCTTGTCTTTCTTTTTTGAACAGTTCTACTTTTTTGTGCTTATGAAGAAGTACAATTAGAACACAAATAAAAGAAGAAAAAAAAGACTTGTTTTCATCAAATTGTAAGAAATTGTAAAATAAGTTGCACACACTCAAGCAACATGAATAAGATAACAGGCATATTACTTCAGCATAGAGGATTCTTTGGAATGCAGCAACAAGTAATTAGATTTGTCCTTTATTTAGGGTATATAAAGTAGAAAAACAAAAACAAAACAAAAACCTTGTTTAGTATTTTAATCAATTTAGTATTTTGAGTGTAATGTTACATTTATTTAATGTAAAGTAGCACAATAGTTAGTATATACTTCCAAGATAAAATAATGTCTTACAAATGTGTATTTTGGGACTCTTTGATTCACAGCTGTTTGCCATTCCAGCAAAAATCAATTTAAACTTTTAACTTTCTCTGATATTTTAATTTAAAATGATAAAATAATAAAAAATAAAATAACTGAAAAGCAGAATATAGTTCAATGAAATTAAAAAACATCAATGAGAACACAAAAGAGTTAAAAAAAAAAGTCTAAATTACACAAATAAAGTACCACGATTAAAAAGACAAGTAAAACAAGATAAAGGAAAATAAAATACCTCAATTAATCAATGTTTAAATATAATCCAATAACAAGCTTAATGTCTGAAAATCACACAAAAAAGTCAGGTTTTGCTGTGATGTGTCTGAGGTGACAAAAATATTATTTATGTAGCCCCTCATTAATATATTTTTTAGATTTGTATGTATTATAGCCCAGTGTTACCCAAGCACTGTGCCGCGGTACATACGTGTGCCATGAGAAATGATCAGGTGCGCCGGGGAAGATTATCTGGTTCCACCTGATTAGTACTCTAAGCGATCGGCGTGACGGGCAGAACAATTACATTGTCTTCCACTAAAGGGAAGTACAACTACCTGCTCTAATTAAATGGGTTGCCAACTACCAATAAAACAGAAGAAGACGAAGAAAGTCAGTCATGCTGTGAAACGACGCAGTGCATAATAGCAATAGATAAATATTTGAAAAGAAAAAGTAGTCAATCTGACCTGGGTCCTGGAGAGAAAATTCCAACCCAGAGCATTTGTAGTGGTCAGAAGAAAGCAAAAAAAGATATACTGGGGACAAACCAATTCCACTATACCTAGTGCGGTGAAAAATTATCAATATGCGTTTTGTGACATTTTTGTTTGGTCGTGTGCCGTGTGATTTTTCTAATGTGAAATAGTGCCCTAGCGCCAAAAGGTTGGGAAACACTGTTATAGCCCAATAAAGTCCGATTTTTTCTAGATTAATTATGGAATCCCAATTAATGACACGAAAAATAGGAAGGGCATTTGAAAACAGATGGCATTGATCTAAAACAATTCTACAAAGACTGTCCAAACTTACTGAGAACTGTTTCCCTGAATTGGTCTGTTTGATTAGAATTCTCTTTGTATTTCACTTTATATGTAGTTTGTTGATCATTAAATAATATTGTCTTAAAATCTCATGAGCATATTTAGGCAAGTAGACGACTGGAATGAAAGTAAATACATGTAATTTCCTCTGAAGAGATTGAAGCCTGACTATATTTAAAGTGTCCTGTCTGGATTTGGGTTTGTGACATCAGCATGCAAAGAGATTCAGGAGAAATCTTGGCACATCCTAGCTCTTTTTCGGGAAGTCCTGAGAGACTTGCTTATTTCTTTGGTAAAGATTTAATAGGCTATTTTAGAGGTCATAAACAAGTGCTGAGGAAGAGTTTTTTGTCTAAGATGTTAAATTCTCCAACCCACTTAGATCAGCCACAGTTCAAATAAATTTTTTTTTTGATGATCTTTCACAAAGAATGAAGATACTAAAGACAGGAGACCGATGTGTCTGCTCTTTTTAAAATTTGAATTAAATTTTTAATTTATTATGTATGTGTTAACTGATGTAGGGAGGTTTATGGTGTATGAACTTGTGACGTGAAAGCTTTTTAAGAAAGTCAAAATCTGTAGGCATTTTAGTTTTCAACCCAAGTCATATTAATGGCAAATATGCTAGGTTGAAATAAATTTAGAATGATTCATCAACTTGTGGTCAAAAATATTGACTTAAAACAAATGCTGAACAGTAGGTTCAAGGTTTCATTGTCATTCAAGCGCATAAATTAACAAAATAAAATAAACATAAAAATGTGCCACAGTATACAAAAATAAAATGAGAGATAAAATAAATACAATAAATTGTACTTGAGTAGATGCAGTGACAGGAAAATCCGTTCTGATTTGACCTGCTGCATTTATAATAATTTATTTTTGCAAAGATTTAGTGCTACAAGTTACATACCAGCTTTCACAAATAAGTTTCAGTGGAAAGCTGTTTTATTCTGTTTTTTAAGGTAATATTAAAGGTAATCCAAGAAGAAAAAAGGCATTGGCTTTTAAAGATTTTACATTGTAATATACATATCAGTTCACATAGTTAGGATTTACTCTTATTATTATTATTCTAAGACTTTGAGGAACTGTGAAACTGAAAATGCAGATGGTTAAATTTGACTGGGAAAGCAAACTGTAGGAAAAGATCTTGGATGTTTTAATTTCAGCTTTATTGTGCATGTGTCTGTTTTATATAAGACTATGATACAGGGTGTGGGAAATGTAAAGGATGTAAAACAGCAGATTCTACACAGAAATTGTTTTGTGGGTGTTTACATGGAGACAAAATAAACTCTTATTAGATGCTTGATTGACTCCTAAGAAAATGTTAATTCTTGGATAAATACGATAAAAATATAATCTAACCATAAGATGTTAACTAAGATGAACATAATCAATAAATACATAAATAATAATTCTTTGTAGGCTATACTGTTTTTGAGGAAGCAAAAGTGCTGCACACTCATTTTGAACACAATTAAAAGAAAGATACTTGCTAAATTTTAAGAAGAATGGTTAAAATATCATGAAAGCCAAAATTACAAATATATATTCAAATTAAGCAAAACTACAGTCCTGAACGGTATGTTATTGCAAACTTATCAGGAATTCTTATCAGCAACATGAGTTGTTTAATTGCAGAGTTCCAAACAGGAATCCTTCTACTACTCTATGAAGTTGGCAGACATGGATACCTGTGTGGATTATCTAAATTAGGAGAAGATGAAATGAATGACATTTCATTCTGGAATGTCAGTCCAAGTTAGGAATGTGTGTGTATATATATAGTGACAAAAATCCAGAAATGTTTTGCTGTTCAGACATTTTGGTGCTTGTTAGATAGTTGCCTATATTTATTAAACCTGGAAGAAGTGTCAGTTTGGATTATTTGTTTTATACTCGTAGGTTATGGTTCTACACTGCCTCTGTGTTGTTGGATTTAGCATACTGGTATATGTGTGGCAAAATCATCAAATCAAACCAATCAATAAATAAGAAAACTGGTGTTGAGCTCTCAGCCACTTTAGGAAATCTCTTTGATGAAAACCTTTCCACTGGATTGCTTTCTCCACTTCAGATTTATGTTAGCTCCAGTTGCAGCCATTAGCTAGAAAACAGAAAAAAACAAGAAAAAAACCCCCCAAGAGCTGTTTATAGGATCATTTAGATCTGACATCTTACACAAAATGTTCCAACAGAACAACAAAAAGCAAAAGCACATAATATGATCTTCAGATCTTGTAGATACATCATATGTCCAAATTTTCTGTGATCAAGTATTTAACTTGCCATGTTACCAAACAACAACAGCAGCAAGTAAATTATCATTAAAGAAGTGAGTGCTATGGTAAATGGACTGGTTCTTACATAGCACTTTTCTACTCTATCTGAGCACTCAAAGCGCTTTATTCAACTAATTCATTCACCCAATCACGTTTTGTTAAGTGCTTAGTATCTAACATTCACACTCAGATGGATGCATTGGAGAGCAACACAGGGTTAGTCTCTTGCCCAAGTATATTTGGCATGCAGACTGGAGGAGCCTGGGATTGAACCATCTACCTTGCAGTTAGTAGCTGCTCTACCACCTGAGCTGCAGCCAAAGGACTGGACAACATGTTTTGGCCTGGTTTAAGTACGTCATTAATACTGTATTTTCTTATTCTCTGAGCAGACTGTAGGAGGCAAAATACTTAGAACAAAGATCTGCAAGACTTACTTGCTTCAAGATGTTGTCTTGTATGGTAGGGTTATTTAGATCCAGCCCAGAGTCTTGCAGGCTGATTCTCACTTTAATCACTTTGACTGTGGTTTCTTTTATAAGTGGAAAGGAACACATAAGCAGAAAATTGTTTATTCATCATTTCTGTGTGTTTAATTCAGATATATACACAGTAAAAAAACACAAAACAAGAGATGCTGTAAATTAAGTACCTACCTTTGGCCTTACAGGTACAGAAGAATGGGTATCTGTCAGAACATGGCAGTTGCCCCCATTTACCAGATTCATTCTTCAACAAAGCACCGCAGTGTTCAGTTTCTTCATTCCAAATTTTCTGCTCTACTGGCCAGTATCTCAGTGAGGAGTTACTCTGGTCAGACCATTCCCAGGGGTCTTTGAAGAGTCCAATCCAAACATCCATACCATTAGCTAGACTCCGAATTATCTGATGCTCTGCATCATTCCTCACACTGGTCAGGTCTGTGTGGTTGGTTCTGCAGTAGTCCTGAGCCTCAGTCCAACCCATTGTTGCTGAACTGAGAATATACTGCTCAGCACCTTTTTTGTTTCCTGATAAAAAGAAAGGAAAAAGAAAGAAAAGCAAACAAACTTAATATACTTAATTAATATATTGGTATATTGTAGCTGTGGCACTCTCTTACCGTCAAAGCATATAGAATTTTTGGCGTAATGACAGCGGTCTGAAGACAAACTCCCATTTTTATATGTACCACAGTTGTAATTTGTGCTGGAGTCCCAAGGCAAATAATTGTAGAAATCTTTACTTGGCATAGACCAGTGCCATCTCTGAGTCTGGCCTTTCCAAAGCCCAAACCACACAGCATCATTGTATTTGTTCTCAACAAAATTAAGAATTGTTTCCATCTGTTTCATGTTGTCAAAGGTGAGCAGGTCAATGCATTTCTCTCTGCAGTAGCTTTGTGCCTCATACCATGTTTTTGGACTTTGGACTAAGAGGTAACTGATCTGGTAGGCACACAAAGGTAGAAAACACATCCCTGTGGAAGAAAGCTCATCATTTTACACCAGCATAACAAACTGCTACTTAATTCTGAAATTAAGACAACAACTAATAGTAAATGTTATCATTTGAGAAGGTGACAGGGATTTGCTGTGGGAGATACTACCCGAGGAGAAAATTATATGTGACAGAGCTTTCAGAAATCCTGGGAGTTCACTGACCTGCAAGTAGAATTAGGTGTGTTTCCAAGACTGTAAAGACATTCATAAGAATAATGTAGGAACATTTATTTCCTCATATTTTAAATACTGCAATATCCTTTAAAGCAGAACTTTTAAGTTCTGCCTTAAATATTTAGCTGTAGTTAAAAATTGGTAATTGTCAGTTATTAAGAAATGTGCACATCCATTCATCCATTTACTTCCAGTCTATCCAAGCTTTCCTAGGGATACACCCTGGACAGGTTGCCGGTCTGTTGCAGTTCTAACACAACCATCTATCCATCTATCAAAAAGTAATGTAAACATGACATGACATGAAGGAAGATAATGGAAGGATCTTACCTAACGTTAACTGCTTCATGATCTGTCCCAAAGTTACATTTGCAAGCAAATGTCTGTGTCCTAAATTTCTGCAGTTTGCACTGCAGTTGTTACTATTGCTAGAACTGATTCAGTCTTTGGACCTAAATGTGATACTGACAAGGGTTTTGTATGTGGTCAGCACACGTGGTTGATCAGAAAGATAGGTATGTGGTTGACACATTTACCTGTATGTGCAAATGTTTCTTCCTCAATATGCAAAGCCTGTGGAAATCTGGATTAAGTAATGCAAATTATTCTACTCCATTTGAAGGAAAGGTCAAAGCCAAGGCTTTAACCTGACCCTTAATATTGCCAGATATAATGGTAGTACCAATCTACACATCCCTGAACACATTGTACTTCCAAATGTGGCACCATATAGGGGGAAAAAAAGGTTTTCCAACAGTTTAAGATTTATGGCCAAGAAGAATTGTAACAACAAAGAAATAAGCAAACAAATGAATCTCCTTACTTTTTGTGCTAAGTTTATATGCTTTAGGCATTAAGCTGTCATGGTCCTGGATGTGTTTTGTGTTTTATTTATATTTCTTGGTTATTGTTATTCATGGTTTTAGTTCGTTTCAGGTTATTTTGTTGTACTAGCTTCTAGTTTCAGTATCTGTACCTTCCCTGTATTCCATGTGTCATGTTCATTCAAGTTCAGTTCAGTCTCCTCCTGTGTCTCATCCCCCGCTTTTCAGTGTATTTAAACACTGTGTTTCTCTTTGTCAGTGTTGTGTTGTACCCTCATTAAGCTGTGCTTTCTGTCTGCCTTGCTGGCCCAGTTTATTTTTGTGTTCCTCAGTTAGGTTAGTTTTCTCTGGGTCTAGCAATAAAGCTGTTTGAGTTCACCTTCTGCCTCCTGGTATCTGCATTGGGGTCCTCCATTCCTGACTGCTGCACACAGCTCATGTCACAAGCAATGGTTATGAGCATTATTCACTGAAGATGACAACTGTTTCTTTTAGGATTTTCCTTTTCTTCATAAAGACTTTTATATTGAATATGTGAGTAGCTTAAAAAAATAGGGTAAAAAATAAAATTAGATTTTTCCAATATTTGCTGCTCAGATGACTGAGCTTCTTATTCCCAGTGACAGCAGCAATAGGCTCAGTAATCCACACAACTCTATACTGAAATGTTGGATGTTTATCTTGAAAATAAATCCCGCACTGACATTTAACAAGTGAAAAAGACAAGAAGACAGTGTTACATTTTTCTTGGCTTTCAGACAACAATTCTGATTGCTACAGTGCCAAATGGGACAGGCAAATAAACAAATACATAAATAACAAGTGAATAAGACACTTTGCAAAGCTCACAGAAACACAGCTGTGTATGCAAGGTTAGTTAAGCTGGTGATTCACTGCCCTTGCTACTGTTCTGCTAGGTCTCTGTGCCCAAGCCAGCTCATCACTAAGAACAGATATGGATACTGATTCAGCAGTGAAGTGACTGTCAGTCCCCTCCCGTACACGGTTGACGTCAAACTGTATGCCATGAGTGAATGACACATTAGCTCACGGATCCACCTCACCAGGATCTACAGCAAGGACAACTAGTTGTCCTTGGACTGGATAAGTAAGGAAATTTGGACTGAAGAGGTGGAGATGATAGTTTTAGTTTAGTATGGAAGCTTTAATTTTAAACACAAGCACTTACAAAGAGTATCTTTAAAGAAAAACAGGACACGGTACAATGTAATTTCTCTTAAATATAATCTTGTGATATATTGTAACCTTATTTGATTTTATAACTTCAAATGTTGAATACCAAAGTACTATAAGTATAAAACTAACAAGGTATAACAGTCTTCTCTGTCTATTCATGAGTATGTAATTTTTAACTAAAAAGAAACATTTTTGTATAGACAAAAGGCTAAAATAAATGTCACATAAATATATGAAAAGGGATTCTCAGAATGCAGAAGAATAATTGCTTCTCAAAACACACGTAATAAAGTAAAAACAACAGCCTTTAAAAATGCAACAACTAGCAGTCAATGGACAAAGACTCATAAGACTTACTCATAAGGTGCACAGTTTCCAATAACCAACTTACCAACCAACTCTACACATTTTTCGTGATCCTCATTAATTATTAAAACCAATGTAAAAATAAGTCTGCTGTCTGAAGAGCAGCTATGCTCAAAAAGTAAGCAGTTATGGTAATTTTTCAGCATAACTGTGTAAGATTACTTCCATATATCATGTATAAATTATTCATAAACAGCCTGTTGTCCAGATTCTTTCTTCAACCATTTCTTTAAGGTTCGTTGATAAAAACTCTCCCATCATCTCGTTTTTGCCATTCTAGTTGAATATTTTCACTCACATTCTCATTCCTTAGCTGTTGCTTCACCTGTAGATGCAAAGAGTACTTATTTCACATATAAGAGATTTTTTATTTCAAAAATGTTTTGGATATTTAATTTTTAAATAAAATAATTCATATACACCATATAATATACATTATAACTGAACTAATTGCACAATGATGCTGGACCTACTTGCTGCAAGATGTTTTCTTGTACCAAAGGGTTATTGAGTTCTGACACTGAATCCTGTGCGATGATCCTCAGTTTAATAATCCTCAATTTTTTTCCTGGTATTAAAAAAACATAAAGAGCAATTTTTCCAAATTTAGTGAATTTTTATCACCATTAAACACAGTTAGCATGATCTCTGAAAATCTTAATATTCTAGCCAAGAACATTACTCACTGCAGTCACAGAGGAATGGATATGAGTCAGTACATGTCAGTTCATCCCATCTTCCTGATTCCAGCTTCACCAAGGCACCACAGATGTAACTTTGAGTCCACACTGGTTTGTGTACCTTCCAGTATCTGAATGATGAGTCAGTTTGGTCTGACCATTCCCAGGGGTCTCTGAAAAGCCCAACCCAGACCTCAAAGCCACTGGCTACTTCCTGGACCACCTGGTACTCAGCGTCATTCCTTAAACTGGTCAGGTCTGTGTAGTATGTTCTGCAGTAGTCACGAGCATCAATCCAAGCTTTACTTTGTGTAACAAGGATGTACTGATCTTTACCTTGTTTTGTTCCTAAAATGAAAAGCTAATTTTACTTAATGCACTTCAAGCTTTTTATGAGCGTCACAGTTAAAACATTTTTTGGGTAGTGGCTATCTCTAAGCTTGTTGCTATGCTGTTATAGTAATACTTGCCTGAAGTTTGTTTAATTTCAGTTTCCTTTCATGAGTGTCTTTACCCTCACCTGATATTTGAATGTTGCCTCTAAGTCAGGACTGGAAATTTTACTTGGGCCTGCTTTGCCTATCCACTTGCCTAGGAAATTAATTTAGTCCAGTAAACAACAAATTCTTCATACACCTTTCTCTGTGTTGAAATACATATATGATAACAGAACAATAGAAAATCTAGCTACAAAATTTCTTTGTAGCTAGAAAAATTACCATAAGACAGAATTTTGAGTTTCTAAAATCATAAATGTACAAATAAAACATTTGTCAGCATCACAGAAACTTTATTTTGGTATATAGGTTCACATCCATCTTCCAGATAAGCTGTGACTACTTTGGTGATTCGCTGGCTTTTTGTTATTAGTGAAAATATTTTATTATTATTTTGCTGGTGGTTATGATCACCTCCTTAGAAAACTAACAGTCCCTCTGACAACTAGCTTGCAAACACCCCTGCCTTTGTAAACTAATAAAACATTGCCAGTGTATTCAAATGCTGATGTGTCAGGGTAATAGCATAGTTACAGACAGCTGCTGTTACAAATTACCGTAGGCATGCTTAACCAGACTGTATATGTGGGTAATAAAGCCTCACCATCAAAGCAAATGAAATAAGTAGAATTTCCACAGTTGTTTTGTCTCAGTGTCCCGTATTTGTAGGATCCACAGTTTAAATTGTCATTCAAAAAGCTCCAAATAAAATAATTTCTCTCTCCCTCTTTGTAGAATTCTTTGTCTGCCAGAGACCAGTGCCACTTATATGTGTTAGCTCCCTCAAGCCCGATCCACACGGCAGAGTCGTATTTATCTTTGACAACTTCAAGCACTTTTAACATCTCTTCCATGTCATTGATGGTGGCCAGGTCAAAGCATTTGTCCCTGCACATTCTCTGCGCTTCTTGCCAGGTTTTTGGTGTCTGGAATAAGACAAACTCAGCCTGTAGGATATTTAAAGATTGAAAACAGAACCCTGTGGAAGAAAAATCATACATAGAGTAAACACTTAAGTCTTTTAAAAACACAATCAGATAATTAAAAGCATTTCTTCTTGTTATAACGTACCTAGAAAAGTAAATGCGAAGATTGAATTTAACATTCTGCAGATTATCTGACTCAGCTGCAAGAGTGGAACAGACGAAATCAGGGAGTGCCAGGTGAAGTTTGCTTATCTCTTTTTATATGCAGGAGCTAGCTGGGGTTGGATGACACAAACGCACACACTGGAATTTTACAGGTGATGTTGGGCTGTTCACTGACTTGATGATAATCTTCTAGATGTGTTGTTTGGATTTAAGTGTGCTTTTCCCTGCCAGGCAAGCTCAAAGAGAGCTCATTCATTCAAACATTTGTGTCCTCAGTAGCAAATAATGCTGTTTCAGCGTAACCTTTATTTCTTAAATCCAGCTTCACAATCGAGTCTAACAACTTTGTAGAGTAAATGTAGTGTTTCATGTCCACTTTAAGGATTTTCGTTGGTTGTCATTCTCTATCAGATAATTTGGTACACCATGGTGGTAAATTATCTCACCCAGTTGAATTTCTATAGATGTTCTCTTTGCTGTTTAATCATCTCTTAGTTTGAGTAATGAACAGTTCACAAGCCAAAGATTAAAGCCAGTCACTTCATTTTCCTCCCTGAGACTCAACCCACCTCTGTGGAAACAAGAACTCGTGTGTTATTCACCTGCCTGCCCACTCTCCACTGACCCATCTTTGAATTTCCTGAATTCCAGCCTATTCCTCCAACACCACTATTTTCAACAAGTGAGGCATGAGAATTTCTTATCAGCACACCATTAAGACCAACTCATGAATGAGTAAAAAGGATAGAAATCACATAACTAGAAGCTGTGCAAGAGTGGTGTCTTGGCCTCTGTGTCTCCTTGGCTGATATAGATTCAGGTCTTATGTTTTTTGATATTGTTGTACCTTTCTCCTCTCTCCTGTCTGTTTGGGTGGAGATCATCACGGGCTCCTGCCCTTGGCCCACGCACCTGGTCTAATCAACCACCTGCCGCTGATCTGTCTGATTGCCGAGCCACTATATAAGGTGGCGGCTCAGTGTGCCTCGTTGCTGGATCATAGAGTAACCTTAGGCTATGTCCACACGTACACGGGTATTTTTGAAAACGGAGATTTTCCGTTTTCGTTTTAAAAAATAATCCCGTCCACACGTAAAGGCAGAAATGAAGGAAAACGCTGCTACGAACATGCCAAAGCAGCAGGTGGCGATATATTCCTAACCGTGTAGAAATGTTGGCCAATCAGAAGTCTAGAAGCCTCGGCGGGAAATAGTAAACAAAGCTGGGGCATAGAAGCAGAACCGAGTCGTATGTGTGGAGGGACAGTAACTGTGCATGTATATGTAAGCATTTAAACACTGCAGAGAGGACAATTAACAGTAACAGTATTGTAGAAATTCATTTCACCGAAACAACAACGTGGCGCACACTGTGACGTCAAAAAAGGCGCACACCTTTGACGCTGCGTTTTCTCCGTTTTTCTCGTCCACACGTAAATGCAAAAACGGAGTTTTAGAAAATATCCACCCTGGCCGAAATCTCCATTTTCAGTGACCGAAAACGCCGTTTATGT
>VUQP01023594.1:0-16229 GCA_015108555.1 Coptodon rendalli
GTGTGTGTGTGGGCGCGCAAGTGGGCGTGTTCCATTTTAGAAACACAGAGGATTCATTGTGATATGTCTATGTCCCTGAAGGCGCTGGAATCTGGCACATTGTCTTTATCGGAAACTCAAACTATTCGCAACTCTTGACTTGTTTTGATCCTTTCAGAAGATTCCATTTCCTGCGGTCGTTTGGGGAATGACTGCAGAAAAGCCTCTGGAAGGAAAAGCCTCATTATGGCTTCTGTGTGAGTTGGAAGACTTTACTTGAAGGTCAGTGCCAGCCAGGCCACTGTAGTTTCCCTCCATGTGAGAAATGAAAAAATGACTGTTACATTAATAAGAACTGGGAGTTCTTTTCATTGGGAAGTGGTGGACGGGCAAATGTAATCATTTCAAAGGGATACACCTGCTAATAAAATGTGATCATTGTGATGGTTTGTGCAGTTTTTAATATATTAATTAATTTGAAATGTCAGCACGCTGTAGTGTTGATAAAGTCTAAATCAACTATTCTGGAGTTTTCCTGAGTAAATGTGCGCTCCTTTTCCACTTCTTTTAATCCCTGGCTTCGCCCTGCTTGTCAGACAAACTTCAGTTTTCTCCAGAATTAAGGAGATGGGCCCTCACATCACCTTAGGTTAAGACTTAAAGCCTCAACTTGTTTCTTTCTACTGTTTTCTACAATTTGCTTCTGCGCCCATACAACACACGTGTCTGTTTGTCAGTTAGTAAGGATACATGTGTGATTTTGAATGTGAGGTAAAGTCTGAAGGAGCCACTCTGCCTGCTGCCAGAGTGCCACTGCTCCAGAAATACAACAAGTATGACATTAACTGATGCAGATTTCATACACCAAGTGAATCAAGGAACTGGAGCATAGTAAGTAAAACAGTACATGTGGGTCTGGAGGGGAAGCCTGAAGCTTCTGTATGTTGCCAGAAGTATGTCACCACATGTCTTGTGCACATATTTTTGTTCAATTTTGGTGTATAGCTTCTATTTTAGTAATATTGAAAGCTAGGCTGTAGACTGTATCATATCATTTACTGCCAAGATAGTATTTGGCATTTTCTTGAAATTTTATCTAGTTTAGGGTCGTGGGGGAACTGGTAAATAGTAAATGCACTGGTTTTTATAAAGCATTTCTCTACTTTACCTGAGCACTCAAAGCTCGTTATACAGCTTGCCTCATTCACCCATGGTTTGCTCCACCTCCTGAGCTACAACCACCTCTATCTTCGCTTGAAGATGGGAGCGGCTGTAGCTTAGCTTCACTGGCAGTGAGTGAGAGATGAGGTACATGCTGGACAGTTTGAGAATCCATTCTAGGCCTAACGTAGAGAGACAAAAAGTAATGATTCCCATTCACATCCACAATTATTACCAATTTAAAATCACCAAACAGTCTAACAATGCAGGTCTTTGCACTGTGGAAAGAAGCCAGAGTACCCAGAGAGGACCAATAAAAATGAAAGGCCTCAGTCTGCCAGCAGCTTTGAAGCCTGTGATGCTAACCACTTCACCACCCTGTCACCAAGCTTTGATCAAAAATGTTAATACTCCACAATAGTAATGTAAGTGCACCTCTTATGCTCAATCCCAGCTGCATATGTTTAGTCTCTAACTATACTAGAGTAGCTATGCATGAGACCCAGTTGAAAAAGATCATAATTACACTTGGTGTAGCTAGAGATCTCATTCTCTGTGCAAAACAAGCCATTTTAGCCCACCTACCACTCTTTAATCTAGCTTTCTCTTGATTGGTTGTCCCTTGCAAACAGAAGGTTTGAGAATCAGGTGTGTGGGGGTGCTGTGCCAACAGTCACAATTGTTGCACGTGTATTGTGTCTGCACACACAGACACACATGCTGTCTGTTTGGGGTGAACATGTTCAATAAAGGGGATTTTCTGAGCCAGCTCTCTGACAGATTTCTTCTTCTTTCTTTTTGTTTCGCTATGAAAAATGTTCTTTATACATACATGTACACAGATGTATGTATGCAGATGAATGCTGGGTTTGTGTCAGGAAGAAAGAGCAAGAGTGAGAGACAGAAAGAACGAGGGAGAGGTTATTTGTGCATGACAGAGGCTAGGCTGTATCTGTAGCGTGTGACACACAGTGCTCTCTCTACAGCAGCTAGGCCACAGTTTAGGGACCTGTGCCAAGGGACAGAATAGCCTGTCTGTTTCATGCCTCTTACTGAATGCTGATTGACAGCTGGGCTTCTTTGTGTGCGTGTGTGTCTATGTGTCCCACTTATGTTACTCCACGCGTATGTGTGTATCAAACTGACAGGCTGGGAGAAACACGCCACACATCGCAGGAAGGCAAATGTAAGGAAGTTGGGTTTTCCACAGAGAAATGACACCCTTTCGTCAAATTGTCAACTATTCAGCGGTGTATTTATCTACTCATTTTGTTCACAATATCGCACATATGTAACTACACTCATGTACACAAGCCTGCAGTTCACACGCATGTTCACATACCAGTCAGCCTCTAATTTAAATAAACAATTTCTCCCCAGAACACGCTGCACTTTGTTTACTCAGTATGATATTACACAGATGAACACACATGCACACACATGCACAGTCACTCATCCGGGTCTAAGCTGCCGCTTCTCTTGAGTGTCACGTTTTGAAGAGCAGAAAGGGACGCTTCACCTCTGACCTCACCACGGTCCTTCGAGGTTGTGAAGACTGCAGACGCATAACACGTACATCTGAGATTTCAGCATTCTGAAAGAGGAAGGCCAGAGATCAATGAAGCAAGGGTTAGGGTGTGACTGGAGGTCAAACCATCTGCAGAGGAGATAAAGCACAGAGATCAAAAAAATTAAAAATAAAAAAGCTGTTTGCGTACAGGAAAAAACTTATAGAGTTAAGGATGTTGCTGAAAAAAAGCAGAAGTTAAAAGTGGTGTGATAGGAGCCTGTTTACCACATGATCTGTAATGCAGAAGAGTCTGTTAGAGTATTTCGTCCTGTCTCAGGCTGAGTACATACTGTAAGACTTTCAATCAATAAAGATGATTAAATTCTTATGCACTGGCTGAACCATAACTTGGGTTGTTAAGAACAACTCCAAAAGTGACTTCCATGTTAAAATGTCCAACTTAGCAACCTTCAAAACATGTTCACTGCCTTGTACAAAACCGATTTTGGTGTCCCGTCATAACAAGTGTACAATGTGTCATTGTGATATATAATAATTTGCTTACACATTCTCCCTCATTCCCCCATTAGGACGCAAAGTCCACCATGCAAGGCAATGGGATTAAACCAAAAGTCCTGTTGTTAGTGGATACCCACAATACCAGTGGAGCACTGGCCACCAAGTGAAAGCTACAACTTAGCCGTAAATCCAAAACTATATCTTGTGTTCAGGGTGATTCAAACTTCAAGCCTTCCACAACATTCCTGTTGCTTCTTTTTTTTTTACTGCTGTTCTCGTGGGTATCATAAAAACTCGCTAGGATTCAATGGACACTTTATCTTGACACAGATCTAGTTGTGTAAGAGGCATTGACTGAAAGTGAGTTTTCCTTTTAAGACAAGTTGGCATAAACAAACTAGGACATCCATTCAGCCATACGAAAGTGTCAAAATAAAAATACTGTATTTAGAGAAGATACATCACTTTAGATACTAGCTGAGTTTTGTTTTTTGCGCACTCGGTGACACTGTTTGTGACGAGGCAAAGTGGTTAAAAATGATCAAAAGCAGAATATGAAGAATATATGCGTTTGCTGAGGGCGCTGTGTGGTTTCTGTGTTGTTCCTTAACTCGAGTGGTTGAAAAAGAGATGCAAGCAGAGAAAAGAAGTGAAGCAAGGAGACAGGAACTATAAACAACAGAAACTGGACACATCATCAAGAGTAACTGATA
Source organism: Coptodon rendalli (assembly GCA_015108555.1). NCBI lineage: Eukaryota > Metazoa > Chordata > Actinopteri > Cichliformes > Cichlidae > Coptodon > Coptodon rendalli. Next base: position 3,883 of record VUQP01023594.1, read on the forward strand.
GTCCCCCCCACCCTCGAGCAGCCCCGCCTGTTCCCTGCAGTGAGCCCCCAGAAATTCACTGGAGGACTAAACAGGAATCCCCCACAGCCCCACGACAGACTGACTGACTCTGCATGGTCTACATCACACATACACACACACACTGAATCACTCGTATTCACATACAGAGACACTCATATACACACATGAATTCACACACAGGCTTACAGACAGTCCAGAAATAGCCCCGTCAGGGGTATTACCATACACGCTATCTCCCCCAAACATCACCTCATCCTATAATATCACTCTGTAGCGCTGTATGTCCATGCCACCTGGAGTCATTTATATTAAAAAAGTAAATCTTGCTCATATGTTTGCTATTGGTCATATTCATTTCACATTTTTCACCCTACACTCTTTTTCCTCTGACTGATCTCACCTATTTCTTTCTTTTTTGTTTGCCTTTTCTTCTGTTTTCATTTCTCTTTCACTTTCAGTCAGAAACACATACATTAACATGCAAAACTAATCTGCTGTGTATGCTGTGCTTCCTGAAAGCATTGTTCATACTCTGTTTTTTGTTGTTTTTTAAAAATCGGTTTTCATTCTCCCAGCCCTCCCACATTTCACAATGACACTCATGATGCATAGATGTCAGATTGATAGAAAGTACAGATGATAGGAAAGGTCAGGAGTTCCTCAGCCTCTAGTTCCTGACATTGCAACACCTCCCACAGCAGCACCAGTGTGCTTTGGTGTGCCTCAGTGTTCAGTGAAGCATGTGCCTCACCTACCGGGGGGGCTTTCTTCCACCCTTTCCCCTCAGTATTTGCATGGGACTTACAATCAGGGTTTTCCCTCAAACAGAGAATACCACATAAAGTGAGACACAAGGGAATAGTATGTATATTACTATATGTTGTGTGAATAATTGCATGTACGCTATGCTGTGTTTAAAAATTAGAGCTCACTCACAAAGCCAGAAACTGGACAAACAAGTTTAAATTGCTAAAAGGTATGACATAACTGAGAGTCCTCATGGACACTGAAGCCTTTCGCGGAAACACCTAGAGGAATTTTCTAAGAGCACATTTTCTGGTTTAGGAATCAAACCTTCAGCAGAAAACAGTTTACAGGAAGCTGTCCAACTGAAAACAGCTTATTTTCAGTTGGTTGCTGCTGTGTGCAATCATGTCAGCCTCAATCCCTATAACTGACAATGCAGTTAAAGTGCCCTCAACTCAGTTTGAGATGAGCTATGAGCTAAAATAAAAAAAAGAAGAAGAATAAAAAATACAAGTTTCCTATATGGTCTGTGAACTAGCTAAGCCTCACACATACAGATCTGTCTAGATTTATATATTTTATTAACTTGATTATCTTGTGTCACTTTTTGCTCCTTTTGATTTACTGAAGTAAATCATTTCATGCCTCCAATAAAGGGGTGAAGCGTCTTAATCAGCGACATTCAGATGATTCAGTGGTTTCGAGCAACAGAGGTACTCAAGCATTAAAAAGTTTTTCATAAGGTTGTGTCATGTCAGCAGCAATATTGGCTGCTGTGTTTAGCTGGTGCTAACAAAAGGGCAGATGGCATCATCGGCACATGGCCACGGGCTTTGAATTTAAAAGGATAAAAGCATGATTTGCTTTCTTTTCCTGTTTGTCTTAGGGAGTTTAAACCAGTATATGTAAGTTTGCATAATGCTAAGATTGGAAAGAGCAGGAGTGTCTGTTTATCCCAGTTTTTTTTTTTTATCTTATTGCTAACCTATAATTGCTAATAAGTAATAACCTGTTTCATATTAACCTTTTTGATATTTTCAGCTATCAGTAAGTTATGAATATTCTTATCAAAGTCCCAGCAAGATATTACAAAAGTTTACATATTTATATTAAAACAAAGATTAAGCCACACAATTAAAGACTTAAAATCAGGAAATCTGCTTGGAATATTCAACAAACTACAGTGACAAGTCCAAAAACATTGATAGCAATTATCAGAAGGTCATGATGTGAATGGCTGGATTCTGTTTTCCTCTGCTCAATAGGCCTGTCCTGGCCCACATGCTAACAACTTAAAAGAAATGAGTGGCGTTTCCACTTCAGGCTGACGTTCAGTTCTGCACGAGGCTGTGGGCAGATTTGCTTTGTCATGATGGCCGCCCAGGATACACGATCCCCGCTGCAGCACGCACCCTGCTGCTTTCTGTATCAGATCAGGCTTGCCGTCAAGTATGCCATCTATTTCTAGTTCGCCTACCATGACAGCTAGTTATAAACCAGGGTTATGTGATTTGGGCTGCCCGAGCTAAGGAGGTGGTGGAGGATGAGGAAGATAAGTGTGGGGTTTCCTGGGAAGCTCCCAGCCAGACCACCTGCTGCCATCAGTCTATCACCCTCCCACCACTTCCCTCACACTCTGCCATCATACTGTCACTGTATCTGCTTTTACCCCACTTCTGTGTCAGTGTGTTAGAGATGGCTCTTTGTGGCGAGCAGCAGCAGCTCACTTCAAAGATCGGGCATGAACAGAGGGTGAATTAAGTCCCTGTAGAGGAAAAGGCAAAGCAATGAAACAGCAGGAGGACAGGGGGGATTTTAGCCCATTAGAAATGTGGAGGGGGAATTTGATGGGAGGAAGAGGGTAGCTGGGGGTGCCACTGTTAAACCAGGGGGGCAGCTGCAGTCAAAAGTGAAAGAAGAAAGGGAGGTGAGAGAGAGGAGAAAGCTCGTGAGCAAATGAATGGGCACATGTCAGGTGACCGTGGGGAGATCCCTGACGAGAGCTGGTCACCTGACTGACTGGAAATGCAGCCTGCTGCTTGAGAGCAATTCCCAGAAGTCAAAACAAGCTGTTAACACAGACTACAGTTTATAACAGCAGTGCTGTAAATGATCATGATGATCATGATCATTTTTTTAAATACAAAAATATTTAAATATATAACATCAGAATAAAAAAAAGTGTATTCTTCAATCAACCATGGCAGTAGAAAAAAAGATGATGGCCCACAGATGAATATCATTGTTTAAGTGCTGACAGTTTCAGAGGTGCTGGAAGAGTGGAGTGTGACGGATCACAGTCTAAACTGGGGTAATTCTCTTTTTACTTCTTCTGCTGCTGCTGGACTTTTGGGCCAGCTGGCTCACACCCACTCAGTCACACTCAAGCGCACAATTTTACACAACAAAACAGCCAGAATGGCATTTACAGTTCAACATGCTTATCGTTTAGAAAGTCAGGGGGATTTGATCAGTTGCCTTTCTCAGAATAACAGTACTCTAAATCTTAATTATACACTCTCTGAGTGGAAGTTCACTGCCAAACCTAAATATGTTTTTGATAATAAGATACCACATGTTGGTCCGTAAGCTGAGGCCACGGTGGTGAATGACTAACCAGTTAGTGGCTATATGTGGGTGTGATCAAGATTGTTTGATCAATTCAGTTTCTTTCATTTGTAAAATGTTTTGTGGTTGAAGATTGTTTTTCCCTTCTCACTCATGTTTTTCAGTTTTAAATTTAAATTAGAAAATCACTACTGAACTGAATTTATAGAGCTGTTTTAGATCTATAAGTTTCTTAATCAATATAATGCTTATTGGAGTTCCATATTCATTAGAGATGAGCAGATGTAATGCAAGCCATAAGAAATTTTAATTAATGGGAAATGAAGCAAGTAGCATTAAAACTTTAAAAAGGTATAAATAAACCCTTAAAATGCTTTTTTCTTTCAACACTTTATCTCAAAGAAGTCTTGATTCCAGCTTCCATAAAAAAATATCAAGGGTTCTGACATAAATGATTTGAGTGAAAAGTAGTAAAAGGTTTTTCAAAATATAGATTTGATGAATAACTTAAAATGCAGTTGCCTTATCACGCCACACTTCATGTGAAGGACAGTGCTGAGAAGTCATTAGTAATAGGGGTCTGAAAGAGTTTAGAAGATAACTTCTGCTTTTTGGAAAGTAACATGTAACATATTCTGCCCCAAGTGTTGCTCATACCTAATTTGCACCATAGTTGATCAGCATTTAAAGCTCTGTGCATTCTGGGTAACTAAATAAACACATTTCAACCATAGCCACATAGTTCGTTGATGGACTTTATGGCCCGTCTCACTGCCTGCAAGCACTGAAAAACGCGCTCGCTATGAAAAGACATTAAATACTTTCCATGCGCACATACTGGTTTATGTACCCTGGAGGATGCCCTCGCACTAGTTTATACATCCCTGATGGGAATCTGTTTGCTTTAGTTCCGGGTGGTTTGCCGGTCGGTTTGCGTGCCAGTAGCGCCAGAAACAGGACGAGGCTGAATTTCTTTGTTTTTAAAAGGAAGTGCTGTAGCTGGTGTCTCTCATCTCCATCATGTTTCTGTAAAGGAAGGAGAATTGTGAAAAAAAATCAGCGGTTCCAGGTAAATGTAGGTGAGATAAATATTCTTACAACTTTACTGAAATACACGTAACCAATCTGGTTTCACAGCGCCCACGCCTGTTTCAGAGCATCACTAAGAAACACAGTTCTGTTATGATCTAATGTAGGCCATCATCAAGGCAATAATAATAATAATAAACAGCTCTGTTGTGGCAATAAATAATCAGACAGACAACTAGAGAGTTTTTCTGTTTTGCATTTGCTTTCCCTTGCCACTGCCCCCACCTTGATTCATCTCTCTCCCTCTGTAGCATAATTGAAGCAAGTGAGCTTTTGCTCTCCTATGTAACCCAATGCTCGTCCCACAGCACTGAAGTGTCGTTTGGGCAGCAGCTTAAGTACTCTGTGTGCTTTGTGCTGTGCTCTAACTCTTACAGATCAGCAGAAACCCAGATTAGACAGATGAATAATTCACATGATTGCCTTAAATGCAGTTTGTAGTATAAGACGGTATTAAAAACTATTAGACTTCTGATTCTGTTTATTTCACTGTTGTCACTCGCGTATCCTGTCTTGACCAACAAGATGGAGCAGATCAAAGCAAGTGGAACTGCAAAATATCAATCTTTTGCTCTCTTTCTTCCTTTTAAGGGTGATCTCCTCAGAAGTATGCTTACTTGGAGGCTGAACAACATTTATACACAAGGCTGTGTGACGGGCAGAGGCGGGACCCAAAAGCTGGACTGAGAAATACAAGGATTAAAGTAAAAGCTGGTTTAATTAAAGTAAAATGAAACACAAAACAACATGAATAACGAAACTACAAAACTCACACCTTTGCCACACCAATGACCACAGACTGCTAGGGAGGCCAGTCCCCTGAGAAAAATGCAGACAATATATACACAAAGAGGATAATGATCAAACAGGCCACAGGTGGAGCACAGCTGACACTAATCTGACTGAAGAGACAGGGGAAGCAAAACTGAACATAATACAGTAAACAGAAGACTATCAAAATAAAACAGGAAGTAACACACACAATGAGACGCAGGCTAAGACATGTGTGCTTCACACAGGAATGAGGTAGAAACAGATGACTAACCAAAGCCAGAAACTAGAAGTAAACTCAGCAAATTCAACAAACTGAAAATGCTGGGTCAGAGATCCAGGACCATGAAAGACGTTAATCATTTACTGGTAATTAGTTTGAAGTTTTTCAAAAGCTGAAAGAAACGGCAGTAAATGCTCGGATATTTAGATCATCAAACCTTCTATCTGATCTATTCAGCATCTACTTCCTCTTCTGCTTCTTCCTTTTCTTTTGGCTGTTCCTGTCAAGAGTCGCTACTGAGAGTCATCCGCCACCATCCCTTCCTCATCTTGCACCTTTTTTTTATCCTGTCACACCAACAATCCAAACATTCACACTCACTACATCCATAAACCTCTGTGGCCTTACAATCCAACCTTTCCTTCTTTTTGCTGCCTCAGAACACACCTCTGTCATCACCCAGCAGTAGCATAGTTTCCCCCAGCACCCTCCTTGTTGACATCATCGGTGGTGTTATCCCAGGGCAATTCAATATGAAAATCTACGTCTTGATGATCTGCATGTTTTATTTGGCAAAGACTTTATGCCAAATGCACTTTGTGACACAACTATACTCATTTATCCTGGCTTGGAACCAGCACTAGGATTGTGGATGGCTTTGACCTGTGCAATATTGTAATGTTAATTAAGATGAAGATGATGCCAACATCAGTTATTGATCATGAACAAATTATAATGCAGGTTATGTTTAGCAAAGATAATGTTACATTTTAGTGCTGATACTCTCCAAACAGATAAGGATTATAAAACAATAATGTTTTTAATCTTTAGCTGTTTCTGCTTTGCGCTGATCTGTATCTGGGTGAGATTAAACTGATGATCTCATACTCTGGGTGATGCAGTGTTACCGCAGGTGAGTCATCAGGCGATGCTGTGGGCCTCTTACTGGAACTAAGATATGTTCAGATGATCTCCTCTGCAGCATTTAGTTGCTGTACATACTGCTGCATCATCTCCCCATCCTTCCTCCCTCTGCCTCCACCTCATCACACAGCACATCTCACATTCCTCCTTCATCCTCCACCCGCTACACTGTTATGACTTCATTGTCCTTCACTCTCATCTTTTTTCAGTCCCCACAATGTTCTGTTTCTCCTCTTCTTCTCCAGCCTCATCGCAGTACCTTTTGTCTTCTTTCTAACCTCAAATCAAGGCATGCTAACACATAAAAATTACAATTCAGAAAGTATAAAATTCTGACAAATTCACTTTTGGAAAATTAGCTGTTGCACAATAAAGAATCCAACAAAAAAGACGAAATACAGGTGTAACCATATTCACAGTTAGAACAGCACAAACACTAAAATCAGAAAAGACCAGTGTTTGTAATTTAATGAGTCATTTTTATATTTTCTTGGACATATTAAACAAACAAGGCATACATGTTAACTGGTGAACTTTAGAGATTATTTTACATTTTGGCATATCCAGATAAGCTATTTCCCTATATTTCCAGTCATTATGCTATCCTAATTGAACCAGCTGCTGGCAATGCCTTCATATTTACCAAGCAGGGATCACATTTCAGTTAGAAATAATTAGACACAAATGTTAAACTATTCCCACTGCACCAAAAGCCAATAAATAAATCAAAATTTATTTCCCTCAAAGCCTTACTTAAAGCCGACTCCTCTTTCATCAGTTCATTTCTCCTTTCTTTGTCCTTTGCCTCTTTTCATCTGGCTCTATGTCACCATGCCTTCTATTTGCATTTCTACTGCTGCTTGTATTTTATGCCCTCCATCACAGAGCAGTAAACACAAGAGCCGCAGAGACTGCTGGTTTGTTTTTTTAATTAGGTAAATGGGCCTAGGTCTGTGGGACCAGACAGAGAAATCACTCTTTGGACTCCAGAACTGTCATAACGATTTCTTAAATTAATGAGCTTCAACTCAATGTTATTAAAATCTTGCTGTGCAGTGGATTATGCATACAAACCCACTGCTTTATTGCTTTTCTTTCTTAACCTCCTACAAGGTGAATGCTCCAGTTTCCAAGGACCAAAAATTGTTGATGCCAAAAGGGGGAATTCACCCACACAGTGGGTGACCTCAAACCTCAGCCTTATGCCTGATCCTGACAGGCTGCAGTCTCACTCTCCCACACCCACACCTGGCTGAGTTCAGCTGGTGCAGAGGCGGCACTGCCCGTCTTTCCAGGGAGGATCCTTTTAGACACAACAACAAACATGCACTCAGACAGAGCGGTATTATCTGTTGTTATTATTGGAGATAATTATGTTGGATAATTATATCTATTAGGTACGCCGTGTCTTTTTAGCCACTCCAATGTCAATATTTTTTCAATTTAAGTCTTGAGTGTTCGGGAGCCCCATGGGAAAATACTGTGAGGTGGTTGTAGAAGGGGCTTTTAGGGACCTAAAAAATGAATGGGTTCTGTGCATTTTGTTTAATTTCTGGAGTAAAGCTCAAATAATAATAAGTTAAATATTTTATATGCGTGCAGCGATTTTTGAGGCATGTAATCACACGTCTGATCAAATAAGACAAAGCCAAATTATAATTTAGTTTTTTTTTAAGTCTACCTTTTAACTTATTTTGCTCAACATACCTTGTTTTCTTGTCATAGACAAGCATTTCTGACTTTTGAGTGACTGTTTCGCTCACAGAGGGCTTTTGTGTGCTGCAGGTGTTGAGGTATATGAGGCTGTGCTGAGGAGTGTTTTATTCCTATGGGCCCCCTGAGGCCCCAAGGCCTGGTCCAAGAGAAAGACCAGAAGCTGTTTCAACTTCCTCCACTGTTTTTTTGCATGGAACACCACTTCAAACACTGTACGTCAAAACACGTAGTTACACACACAACACATGAATACAGCGTGTTTTTATTACACAAAGTGCCCACAAAATTAAAGCTGTTTTTTACATGGAGTTTCTAAAATAAAGACACTACTATGCATTATTTTAGCCTTGAACAACAATTTTTTTCTTTTCCCCTTTTGTAAAAAGACAGATTAAAACTGAACTTTTTGTATGGTTCAGATTTTCTAAAGTGAAAAATTTGCAGTGACATTTGAATGAAGGAGTGAACTGATATGATTTTGGCAGGTGAAATAATCAATTAAGTGTTTGCTGATGTTATGCTGCTGAGCTTTCAATAAAAATCTATTTTGAGCTACTTATATTATTATATATACATTTTTTTAAATAGAGTATGGGGATCTGTACTTCTTTTCAGCTCAGTCAGTTATATGACTAGTGTTATTTTTTTCAGTAGTGGAAGAAATGTTGAGATTGGTTACCAGTTACACAAAGTTAATATCTTTAAAAATAAATAAAAAAGCCCTGTAAACTACACACACGCTGCACACAAGTAATACATATCCAGAATTGTACTTTATTATTTTATTCAGACATGTTGCTAAATACATAAAAACGATTCCTTTAAAATATAACAATCATGTGTTTTGCATTTAAAATCTTCATATTGATAGCTACTGCTGTAAAAACTACAGTAAAACTGTAAGACACTATCATAAAATCAGATATATAATGATATAAACATTTGTTTAATATGGTTTATTGTTTCCATTTTAGGAAATATTGCTGGATACGATGTTGCATATAAAATGGGTATCTGAGTTTTCCTAGATGGCGTTTCTTACTTTCAAGATAAAACAACTTTAGAATGTAACTGTTAAAAGATAAAATCCCCAAAGAGTAATTTGTGCTAAATATAATATAGAAAATATGAGTCCAGAGGTAACTGATGATATATGGTGATATACTTTACAGTGTTTAATATTAGACTGTAGCAGTAAACAGAGTCCAGTTAACTGGTACTGTGGAGCAGGAGAGCAGCAAGCTCCCAGAATGGATTTTGTTAGCGTCTCTAAAGCCCCTGGAGCCACAACACTGACCTTTCCTGTTATGGAAATGTACTGCTGGCTGTTCTAGGCCCACAGCCACACACTGCCTGTTTGAATGGTCACACAGGCCCCCTTCTGCTGCCTGCCTCTTTCCTGAGGACTGCTTTTGCAGTTTGTGCTGCTCTGTGAGCGCAAGTTCATAGAGCATTGTTCAACATAATGGGCACAACTTGTTCCCTTTTTATGTTATTCTGTCTTTATTTTGGCACGCTTTTACTCTACGGCGTGGCACAATTGAGTGGAATTTTACTTTGAACAACCCAATAAATAAAGCCTGCTTCTATCTGTGTGTGTTGGATGCAAACCAGTTGATACGTGACTCAAAATAAAAAAAAATTAAAAAATCGTGATCGTAGAGTGCTTACTGGTCATCTTGCAGATCGCTTCAAGGCGCCTGCCTCCTTCCAGCCAGTCGCTGTGATTATTGGCTAAACTGGGGCAAATGAAGTGACATGTTTTCCTTTGCAATGAAAACATAGCTGTGTTAATACTTGCATACAGCCGAGAAGCAGCGCTATGCTCTGTCCGCCATTATCTGAACTTTCCATGTGTGATGTGATTACAAAGCAATTTGCTTCTTGACAATCTGACCCAAGAAAAACACCTTCTTTATTAAAACAAAACAAATTACCCAATTTAGCCCAAAAGACACAGAACTGAATGGTTTAGCAGCCTTCAATACATCACATGGGTGGATTATTATAAACAAATGGAGGCTTTAGGAGTAAATCAGAGAACACAGAACATGATCCGTATCATGATGTTGATTGTAGCAGTCCCCTAAAACTAAAGGTCTTAAAGAAACTGAGTTGAACAAAGCTATTTAATGTTTCTCAGTGTCAGAATTTTAGTAAAGCATACACAAAATTTCCTACACTGTTTGGTATCTATGTCCCCCATTTTAAAAAGGTACTTTTTATTTTATCCTGTGTAGTGTAGAATGAACTTCAATTTTCTACAAAGCTAGCAGAAGCATGCAAAGATTTTTTGTATAATATTGGGGCTGTATACATCATTTAAAAATGAAACAAATTGCACCCCAGGGAATTAAACAATGTTGGATTACATACAAAACAAGCTACCTTGTAAAATAAATGTTCTTTGATTGATGTGGCTTGAATTAGAGAGATCTGCAGCAGTGTTTCCAACACGTTCTGTATAAATGGGATTTTAAAGACAACGCTTTTGGCTAGAGAGCTGTAACCACAAGAAAGCCTCCTCAAGCAACGGGGATTAAACACTGTGATATAAACAATGATCAGCCTTTCTGTGCTTGTAAAAATAGATTTACTAAACATCTTGCCAGCAGGAATTTGTGTTAACTTGGACTTGGACTTATATCCTAGAAATGCCATGCAGCTTAGCTCTGCTTGGGCTTGTGACGTCTATCATTGTGAGAGTGGGGGGTGGGTTCCCAGCAAGCCCTTAGAGAACGGTAATCGTCTTCCCAGGACTGGTGAGACGTTAGAGCGCAATAGTGTAGATTAGTCAGCTGTAAGCCTAGATTGTTTCTGATTTGTCAGAGAACATAAGTACAGCCTGGTAATTGTGAGGCTTCTGGGATGCCCTTTCAGTTTTGGTTCTATAGCTTTTGGATGTTGCACATACACAATGAGGAGTTTTTAAAGATTTGTTAGACTAGCAAACCTCAGCTGGAGGTGTGTTTCACCCAGAAATCAGTTTCAGTTCTGGGGTTCGGCAGAAATCTGTGGTACGCTGTGCATTTTTTATGGTTGCAATTTCCAGGACACATTTTTCCCCAGGTGTTTTCAGATGAGTCCTTTGTATGAGAAAACTCTATCAAGCGTGACGGTGGTCTTCTGTAGAAACTCAACAACTCTCGGGGTTATCTCCCCTTTCCAAAAGGTTTCTCTGTATTGAACAGGGTTAACACCCCCCCCCATCTATCTTTATCTCCTAAAGACGGTAAGCTCTGTAAAAGGAAGGAAGAGCAGTGGCTCCAGCCTGACATACATTTCCTGTTACTCTGTGTTCTGAGATGGACTGTTTTCTCACTTCTATATGCAAAATCATTCTTCTTCTTTTGTATGCTTCAGAGGATATTTGCTTTCAGCTTTTGTTGAGGTTTTTCTTCCGCTTGCTCTCTATTCCGCTAAACATAGACATCCAGTCGGTCTTTGTGTGCCTCTGTCCGACTGTGTTGCATTTTTTTTTTCCCGTGAGTAGGATGCAAGCCGATGATGACCAAAAGCAGGAGCTTAGACACGTGAAAACAAAACTAAAAATACAATTCTGAGCCAATATTTTTATACAAGTAGTTCCAAATGTTTTCTCATTACACTGTGCTTCATAGTAAAGTCTAGACAGATTTTACTGTTAAAATAATGATTACAGGTGGTTGCAAAAGCATCGGTCATGAAAACAGTTTCACTGGGTTTTTTTAATTTTTATTTTTTAGGTCTGGATTATCACAGTTGCCAGATTTACCTTGATTGTGGTAAAGTTTTTTCAGTTTTCTTAACTCAGCTTCAGGCTTAGCTTAAAAAAGAAAGTACCCTCAACACTACTTCAGTATCCCCCCACTAACAACATAACCTCTGAATATAATTGAACAAAAACAATAATTAATCCTAAGAAATTGATTAAATAAATAATTGGCGTAATGTGATTGGGAAGCAATGTTCCCTCTAAGCTGCGCACGTGCGCAATTGCGCACTGCTGGCACGGTCTCTGCGCACAGAAAATCTGCGTTGCGCACAAAAAAAAAAAATCTAATCTGAACTGAAATTAAAATGAAAACTTTAACAATTCTGTTCTGCAGTGTTAGTCAGTAAGTGACTGGCTGCTCCCGGATGGGATTAGAACGATGCCACCTTATCCCATAGTCCAGCCAATAACGCGATTCACATTCGTATTGTGGCGAGCTCAGGAAACGGAGGAGACAGAGGTTTCTTTGGTCTTGCTTTCGGCGAGCTAGCCAGAAAGCACAGCCGTTTATTATGCCTTTTCTGGAGAACACTG
>VUQP01023595.1:0-13466 GCA_015108555.1 Coptodon rendalli
TTAAGTTTTTGCTTGATGCATAAAGATTAAAACTAATAAAACAAGTTTTAAAAAGAGACTTTTCCATTCGATTACATTTTGTATGATGGATTATGCAGAAAAAGTAGAATTGGGCTGAAAGATCTATCGCTTTATCACCTATTCAGGTTGTAAATCGTGTTTTTAAAAAGTAACTAAGTAACTAAGTAATTAACTACTTTTGAAAATAAGTAATCAGTAAAGTAATGGGATTACTTTTTGAGGAAGTAATCAGTAATTAGTTACTGATTACTTTTTTCAAGTAACTTGACCAACACTGTTGGAGACACTGCTAACCCTATTGCACAGATGGACAAGAGCGTGATGGTGAAATGCAAGCATCTGTACAGACAGGATGCTAATGCAAAGCTAGCCAAGAGTTCACAATGATGTTAAAGCAGCCCAGCATCTAAACCCTGAAGTTCAGCTAGTAACAAAGGCAGTGATGGGCAGCACTTCTATTTCTACCTGTAAATGTTTCTACTGTGGGTTTACTGTGGTCATTGATTTAAAGTGTGGTTTTCATCTTTGCTTTGTTTTGTTGGTTAAAAACCTTTAGTTTTCTCAAAAATCGACAGTGCGCCTTATAATCCGGTGCGCTGTATGTATCAATTCTGGTTGTGCTTACTGACCTCGAACTGATTTTATTTTTGATCAAAAAATGTTTTAGTGCGACTTTGGTAAGCAATGAAGCCGCACCACTTGATGGATTGTCGGAGCATTACGGCTACCATAGTAATCTAGGTCCAAAACTCCGTCCGCTTCAGGTCCCAAAGTCAAACGAACACTGCGACATCACTGAGAGTTAAAAACTGTCTAAATTCTTTCATCTTTAATAAAATGATCAGAGTTGCTGCTTTACCAGGTGTAACAATTAAGTTTAACATCCAGGCATCCATGAAAACAGAATTTATTAAATTTATCGGAGTAAGAAGTTAGCAGGAAGTTAGCTCGCTAGTTTTGACCTAAACGTAATATACCATGTTCTGACTGGGAGATTTCTGAAAAAATTAAAACATACAGCTCTGCTATCACTTTCAACATAAATGAAGACAAAAAACTAAACAGCAGTGACTTTGGTAGGGTTGCTGAAGTTGGGCTAGCTGGTATATAATGATGTGCTACGTGATCGCTAGCTACACAGCTATGTTAGCATAACATAAACACAGTAAAGCTGGAAAATGAACGTAACTTTTTTTCACTCGATAAAAGTTAATGTGAGGGTTCCTGATTGTTAGGGACAAACGCAATCGCATGGCAGGATGCTGTAAACGGACCAGATCTCAGTCAGGAGAACAACTGAGACAATCCATCCACGTTAGTCATTAATATACTGCAACAACATGGGAATAGAGCAGCTGCAAGGGAATTCAACATTAATGGTACGGAAGCGGAGGAAGCAGGAAGAATGAGTTGAGTAAAGCTTGACTTATCTGACTGTTTTGTTTCACGTAATGCGACTTAGAAACGAGAACTGGCCACTGTGCGAGGACGCTATCTGAGCAGGTTCCCAGAGTCCCAGTTGAAAAAATAAAAGCGGATAAAATTCCAGAGTCCTACCCCAAATCTTTAACTTTTCAGAGGCTTTAGGGTGAAATCACTAAATGGCTAAAATTGTTCATTAGTTTGAAAATGAGGCCCTCATTTTTAAATATCACAAGTGTTACAGTAGAGAAGATCAATAGGCTATATGTACGTGATGGCTTTGTAAAGATCCTGTCTATACTTACATTCATTAGTCTTATTTAATGAAGACTCATTAAATATTTATGTCTCTATTCATTTACATACCTGACAATTTTGTTTAATTACTCAACATCCACTGACCTTTGACTTCCGGCATCTCTCACAGCAGACTATGTCACCTACAGCTTTTAGATGGGGTCATCACACACCAGCTCTAACTCTGTTTGTTCATGCAAATCATATCCCAGTGCACACAGCTTAATATCACACACCAGGCAATGCAAACGCAGGGAAAGAAGGTTAATAAAGGAGCTTGAGCTTAACTATCACAATATGACTGAAGCCTGGTGTTTGTTCACGAAAAGAAAAAAAAAAATTGAGTTTGTGGATCTCGTACTTATCTCTGCCAAGATAAGCATTAAGACAAAGGAGAAGGAAAAATCATAGATGCAGTGTGGATGTGGAACAAGAAGGGCGAAAACCCCACAAAACATTCTTTTAATTTAGGGGGGAAAAAGCAAACAGCTATAATATCTCCAACAAGCCAGTCATTTACAAAACCACAAGTTAATGCATACATTGCTGCTCACGTGCTGCTGTATTTAGTTTTTATTTGTCATCATCTCATTTTTATTCGTCTCATCAGTGGGTAGATAGCAAGGCTGGCTGCTCATTAACATTCTCATCTATCCTCTTCTAGTGTTTGTCCAATCTGTGGCCCTGATCTGACTCAGAGGCTGGCACATTGGTTTGAGAAGGCAATTAATCACACTACTTAATAGGCGAGATGTGGTAGATGAGCACAAGGTGTAGGTCTCCATGTTACACCGACAGACGATTAGATAATTTAAGAGTTTGATGTACTGCCTCGTGCCGGGCTGAAATCTGCATCGATGAAGGCACAATGTTGACTTTATTTTTTCCAAAAGAACACTCCGTTTCCTCTGGAGCTTTCGTGATCGTTTAACCAGCTTTAGCGATGGTGTTCGGTTTGTTCTCAACTTTTGTTTTTACTGAAAGCTGGGAGAGAAATACTCACAATTGATTTGATAAGAAAGAGACAGGAAAACTCCGCTCAGCTGTGTTCCCCTAAAAAAGCAGGTGTTCTTTAGAAAAAGTTAACTTTTGGAGTAATAAACAGTGACAACTTTGGCTGCGCTGAGAGCAGGCGGTCACGTTTTTTTTAGACAGCTTCGTTACAAAAGAAGGAGCGTCGTGCCTCTCACAGGCCAATTCTAGGTGAAGGGGTTGACAGCAACCGCAGCTTCAAAGTCCACTGCACGCCTACTCGACACTCCTGAGGGTTTTGTCAAAAGCAACTACTTTTAATGTAAAGTCCTAGGCTCCATTGATAAAAGGATGTATGAATTTTGTTGCTACCTTACTTTCCCTGAATTGAAAGATTGTGCAGAGTTTGAAGAGGTGAACTTTTCAACCTTTGTTTTCAACTTAGTCTTGACCTCTGAAGTGGGTCTGCTGATCTTTAGCTCCCATGTATTCAGAAATGACAACCTATGGCATGTACGCTTATGCATCCATCCATCTATAAGTGGAAGATGCTTATCTAATTCAGGGGGTGCAGACAGCATGAAAGCATGACAGTGTAAATAAATAACTACCCTTATGAATAAAAAATAAAGTGCAGTAATGTCTTGCGTCTAACCACCTGCCATGGTGCAGCGAGCAGTATTTACAGTTTATAAGAACCTCCTACTGAACTGTCACTAAACATGAGCAACAAAAAGACAAACAAGGGCAAAGTTCGCAATGAAGATCATCCACATACAGGATTATCCTTCAGACCACAAACTCAACTGTACGTCCTGTTAGGGTAAGAAAAGTTTAGAGCACTGTCATCCAGAGTGAGGAGGGTATTAGCTTGTTTTTCTCACTTGTCATACTGTACTTTAATTTACTGATTCTTGTATAGGACTTTTCTACGGCTAAGTGCATTGCCAAACAATACTTTGGCAGCTGGAGTAGCGGGGTCACACCTCCGAACTTCCACTTAGTAGATAACCTGCTCTACATGACATGAGCAACAAAAACTTTATTCACTTTATTATCTGGACTGTCTTTGTATCCTATTAGGGTTAGTCCTTCTGTCCTAATCAGCTAGCAGTAAGTGATATTAGGAGTAGTTGTGCAGAACACTGAAGAACTTTCGAGGTAAATAAAGGAAGATTTAAATTTCAGATGTAAGTTATCTAATCCTGTCATCATTTTGGCAACAATCAATGTCGTTTGTTGGAACACTACATTTTTAAATCCACCTACAAAGCTCTGATTTGTTTCCAACCTGGAAAAATTGTGTATATATCAAAAAACTGCTCCTCTGGAAGAACAAAATGCAGAAAATAGTGAAGGGCAAAATCAAGCCTAGGCCTCTGCAGCAACCTCGTGGTATATGTATTGTCATGTATTCTAGTGAGTCCAGCAGAGCACACTGGCATCTACTGCTGTGCAAGACTGCGACTAAAGCAGTTCTCTTCAATCTGCCCTTTCAAATTCCCATAGGTATAACATCTGAATTTTACGGTACAAAATAGTTTCAGCTTGAAAAAAACATTTGGCTAATGTACCGAATAACTAAAATAATCTATAAATAAAAAAACACACACATGCCTGTACACTCTATATCAGCAACACATTTGGTGTTTCAATTTTCCTGCCCTTATACTATCAAAACTGTACGACATAAGCTGACAGTCAACTCAAAAGCAAAGGTACCGACACTTTCAACACTGCAGTGGAGGCTGTGTCACACAGCTCATGGGGGCAATTAAGGAACTTTATAACCCTCTGTAATTGCTTTCTCCAAACTTGTGGAAGTTAAAAAATCACATTCTTTTGAAGCAGTGATAACTGAGTCAAATATGAACACACAGGGCTCTGTCAAGTACAAAGCAGCAGGCTTTTAGGCTGTGTGGGCATCTCCAAGCACACCTGCTATTTTAGTCTGTGTAGGTGCAGCGGTGCAACAGGCAAAAGGCCTGGCTACAGTTAAGTGTGAGGAATGACCAAAAAAAAGCCCTTAGCCCTTCACTTTGTGGATATATTTGCTCTGCAATAATTCTGCTAATCGCTAGACCAGCTTGATGTCATTTGCACATTATTTAATAAAAGGTAATAACAGCTATGATACAGCAGGTATTATAAGAATAATTCATATACATGACATTATACATTATAGAAATGGCCACACAAGCATTCCAAACAACTGAAATTTCCAAGAAGAAAAAATTTACGAGAATTTTCTCAAAAAATTTTGTTTGCCTTTTTTATTAAATGCTGGTTTCAAAACACCTGCTGTCAGTTAAATAAATAAAGAAATAAAGAAATCAAACGCTCATTTTGTACCAAAAAATAGCAGCAACTCATTCTGTTTTGCTTTATTTGAACCTTTGCTTGCTCTGCTTTAACAGACACCAAAAATACACCACGCATGAACAAAGAAAATGTCAAGGTGTGCAAATGAAAAGTCAGACTGCTGGTGTTTGAGCCACCTACATGTATGATACATACACTTTTCCATTCCAAGGGACAGATCTATTTAATCTCACTTTCAAACTTGAATAAATACTCATCATAAAAAAGAAACGTTCTTCAGAGTGGCAGGATCTGGCTGAGAATCCAAATTGGCTTTAGTAAAAAAATGAATAAAAAACATATATTACAATGCAATTTGCTATTCCTTTGAGTGAATTAGTGAGAGCAGAGAAAGCTGGTTGATTTCAGTAAGGTCTAACTTGAGTTTGTTCAACTGTGCAGACATGGAGAAGTTTGATATTTAAAGCGTGACTCGACCCTTTGGACCTTCAGTGCTCATCGCAAGTCTGACGGCATGAAGTAACCTCCTGAAATCCCTCTGTTGTTGATATTAAAGAAATCCTCACAAATATCAGTTAGAATCCCAATATTTGCCAAATCAGAGTCGTGACAGGGATTTTAGTGACTGTCATTCATGTGCATTGTCATCTCAGTTTACTCAGAAACAATACAGACATTACACTGTCATTGTTTTTTCTAATCTCCATTCATTACTTCATACACATTTGTGCAAGAAGCATTTAAAAATGTCCATAACTCTGCCCATAAATACCATAACGTGTACCTGCCATTTCAGTGCAGCTCTGCAATTTCACATCTGCAATTTCACAGCCTATGCAGAAAGCAAATATCAACTATTGTGTCAAACCAATGGGAGTTTTCTGTCAAGAATCAAAGCATCCAAGCTTGAAGGCAGCATGTTAGATCTGGAGTGTGGGCTGGAACTTGCTAGTTGTACTATTTTCTTCCCTATTCACCAAATTGTGCCTCACAAATTCATCCCCTGGGTTTAGAAAACATCATGAACTGACATTTGGTGCAGGGAAGTGTCTTGGCCACACTAACACAATTGGCCTCCGTCACCCACCCTTGGTATGTCTCCCTCTAACCTTTTCCTCTTCCCCAAAATGAAACTCGCGCTGTTTTTACACAATTGGTGAGATCCAGCATGAACTGCAGGTGCACGAGTGCAAGTGATCAAATTGTTTTGGGTGGAGTGAAAGAAATTTTTCATTGCAACTTGCATTCTCTGCATTTTATGAATAAACTAAGGTTCGTTTTTTTTACTGAAACCCGCCTTGATTATGTGACGATTGAAGATGTTCGAAAAAGTTGCCCCAATTGAAAAGAAGAAGTGGGGAGCGTGCCATATGGACATGTCACTGGAAGCAAGGAGAATTTGGTGTCAAGAACAGCCCTTCGACTCGACCCTGGAGGACACCGATCACGAAGAAGACCAAAGAAGCGGTGGATAGACGCAATCACCGAAGACATGCGTGCAGTGGATCTCGCCCCAGAGGACACCCAAGACCGATTCCAAATGTAGAAAACAGAGCCATGCAGGAAGACGCTAGGAAAGAGAGATTTTTTTTACTGAATATCCCTGTATACATATTATTTTTTGTTGGGTAAAAACTTGTTTGATTTGACATTTATTACTAATCAGTAATGAAATGAATGTTACCCTGTACTGTACCCGCCTAAATAAGAAGTAAGAAAATGGGTTTCAACAGTCCAAATAGGAAAATCCTGAACTTTGCACTTGTTTTACTGCACTAAAAACTTTAAAAAAAAAATAAGTTTAAAAGGAACAAAGAAAACAAAATGAATATATAAAAAAATGCAATACTGTTGCCTTAGAAATAAATGCTGCCTTGATGGAGGTTTGTGTTCTTGGAGTGCTTCTTGTCCATTATTATTTTCCAGGTGGAGGCTGTTCATTGATGTGTAAATCATTGTAATTACTCTAATGGATCCAACCACTATATTTGTATATTCCCGTGTTTTGTCACCAAAAAGCATCATGGAAATTGGTCCATAATCATTTTCAATCTTTGTCAAAACAAAACAAAAAAGGTTCAACAAAAGGAGTAAAGTATCTTGAGGAGGTTTAATCATACACTAATATTCCCCATGCAAACTGAATTTTTCCCTGTAGGTCATATAATCATATAAAAGAGCTGATAAAGACAAAAGTGTGTCTTGGTTTATTAAAAAGATCAAACTTTTGCAGTGTAGATAAAAGAAGTTTGAGCAAAACACGCACACAAAAAAATCAATGTGTAAAAGCCTTTGAAGAATGTGAATTCTTTTGCAAGGAGAGACACAATCAAGTTGGCAAGATGAATTTGATTTTGTCAATACAGGTGCTATTTTAATCATAGTAAAACCACAGTCCTATTTGTCATACTTGACAGTCGTTTTTCACATCCAAGGTTGGTGCATGTGAAGAAAAAAAAAAGACATGACGCTCCACAGCTTGACTCAGAACAAAATCTACTTTCTTATTACTGACTCGTTACATCAAATTATCTTCTCCGGTGCTTCTGGGGAAAGCAGCATTCTTTTGTATGCGTTTAGCTCTGGCCAAATCCGGCTCTCTGTTCAAGCAGCTGCAAGCAGAGGCTTTGTCTCTGGTTTCTTTTGATTATAACGATCACCACGACTGAATGGAAGTGAAAGCATCTGCCCACAAGTTTTGAGTAAATGGAAAACTTCAAACTTAATCAAAACTCAGCTCACACCCACTCACTCACCCTGCTTCACACACGCGCGCGTAAACATACATCTCAGCTGCCATCTCTGTGCTCACAGTTTGAGTATTCTGTCCAAGGCCAAACAGCTTGTTGGAATTCAGCAGGGAGGCGCTTATCTAAAACAGATTGAAAGCATGCTGATAGACACCTTGGCTAGAGCAGAAACCACTTTAGACTGACAAAAGTCAGACTTACACAAGGTGCAACAATGTCTTCCCTTCGCGTACTTAAAAAAACCCATTCAAATAAAAGCATTTTTATTTTATTCAGAGACTAGTTAGTGCTTTTGTCAAAACACAACTGCAGTACTTCATGAACATCTTGGATTATTGCAACAATAACTCAAGACTCTGTTGGACTTCTGTCAGATTAACTATGTCTTGTACGCAGCGTAAAATACCTTTTAAACCAAAGACACATTATTAACACAGATTAGATACTTAGCTTCAATAACCTTTAAAGTTGTTCTGACTTGTTTTTTTTTTTACTTTTCCAAACATGTTTTCGAAAGAAAAATAGACGCAGAGAGTGATGTCACGGCTGGACGGAGGTACGAACACTTCTGTGATGTTCAAAGTGAATTCCAGTCTAGCTGTTTGTATGTCTCGATGAGGAAACCGTTGCATCAGATCCTGTTTTCAAGCAGCTGCTTTTTGCTACGCAGCATGTGGTAGAGATCCGTTCTCAGGATGTAAACTACAGATTCCTAAAGTAGTAAATTGCAGCCAATCTCCTGAGATCATTTGTGTTAGCTGTTATCGTATAATGCTCAATACAAGGGGTTTGCTACTGTCTTCAAACAGATGTCGGAACAACTACAGGATTGTGTCACTGATGCAACATAACAGTTTAAAAATGACTGTTAAAGCAAGCGAACATATGAGCCTGGAGGAGCATTTCAGCCATGTGACTTGCCTTTTCCCCTCCAAATAGGATGTTTGTGGTGGTCTGCAGGTTTCTTGCCTCAGTTTTGATTCATGTTTTTTTGTCCTTGTTCCCTTTAAAGGTTAATTAGGGTCATTCACTTGTGGTTCCTTGAGTTCTGTGTTATTTAACCTCCCTGTATGCTTGTGTGTGTGTCATGTTTTAATGTCTGTTATTTGGAGTTTTGAGTTCTCAGTCATGTTTAGGTGAGTCTATGTTCTTTTGTTTATTTGTCTAAAGTTTTGAACTTTTGGACTTTTGCATTTAAGTTCTAGTTACCGTCCATGTTGATTATTGTGTGATTAGTTTCCTTATTGTTTCTTTTATTCAGTGCAGCTCTCTCTGTGGTTATCCTCTAAGTTACTTCCTGTTCTACCTTGCTAGTTAGTTGTCACCTGTTTCCTGTGCCTAGTTTGTCTTTGCACCTTTGTCCAAAACTTAGCAATAATACACTTTGTAGGTCCTCCCTCCTTTTACTCTCCAGACTGTGATAATGTTAGTCTTAAGCAAGGTTCTTTACACTTATTTGCACTGGAAGATTCACAACATCTTTGAAGTAATAATCTTCTCATGTAATGTGAGGCATCTGAACAATTTCATGAGCACATTTAACCCTGTAAAGTACCTTAGCTAAGTATTCCTAACACTGTTCAACCAGGTAACATTATGAGAAAATTTTATTTTCTTATTTTTATTTATTTTATTTTATTATGACTTTGTTCTGTTTCTAAAAGCTAAAAAACACATTCATTCAGATGCAGTAAGGCCAAAGGTCAGGGTAACTGTCGTTGATGGCAACCTCAAAGGGTTAACTTTGTGAGAGTATAAATTAAAGACAGATAAAGTCTAAACATTTTCTAGGATTTGATTTCTAAGATCTGGTTACCTCCCGTTGCTTCATTTGAGTTTTGTCTTTTTTTAATGTTCAGACTATCTGTAATAACGCGATAATGTTAGGTTGGTAATATTGGGAATGGTTGTTGGTGAGGAACAAGTGAGGGAACAAGTTGTTTTTACCAGCTGAGCATTTTATATCAGCTCTTCGAGGGAACAAGCCAGCAGGAAGCTGCGCTGAGGGAGCCGATTAAACAAATATTCTAAAAATTTTAATATGCAGCTCTTTTGCATCTGTCTGTTACACTCAGCGGGTAAAATTTGGAACCAGTTTAGGGTCCAATTCATTTATTATGTAAGTGGAAAGGGCGCATCAACGGTAATATACACATGTGCATATGCATACGTAGCTGATGGTGTGTTACTGATGGAAAAGTCATTTCCATTTTACTGTGCTTACCTTCTATGTTGATGAGAGAAATTACTCATCAACATAGATGCTTTGAAGTGTCAACATCCAACAGTGTAGATGCTGCAGTCAGTGAACATATTGTAACTAAACACACATAATTATTCTACTTCTTGTTCATTTTTCTTCATTTTCTTCCTCCATGTTCATATCAAACAAAGGTCAAAACACCACCATCATAACAGGCGCTCTTATAGAAGCGCTGTACTGAAACTTAACAAAACAACAGCAAATATAAAAACCCTAAAAAGGCACACAAAATACAACAGAATTGGAATAAAACACAATGGAAGCAGAAAAAAGTTAGGGTTAGACGTTAGGGTTGCCAACTTTTTAACTATCAACACTCTGGAGGGCCAGAAGCACAATGCACAGCCAGCTGGACAAAGTGTCATATTTTTATAATAAAAATGCAGTAAAATGTTGGTATTCAGTCTAATCAATACCTCATTTTAAACAATAATAAAAATACAGTAAATGATAGCAGAAACCAAAAATAAGCAAAAAAGAAAAACTATTAAAATAAAATAGTGTAAATAAGGGCTTCAATTACCCAGCTATTATGCTACGCAGTCACCTCTGCAGCTGTTCTGTCACATGATTGTCCCCACATGAGGGTTTTTCTTTTTTCACTAAGCTACTGCTGTGGTTTTTTTTCTATTCGCTGGTGTTTTCTTAAGTTGCAGTGCGTTGGACCTCTCAAGGTCACTGTACGCACTTCCTTTAGTTACTGTTCTCTCTTTGCTCTCTTACTCTGTGAGCCAAGTCTTTATGTCAATCATTAAACTTTGAATACATTTTAAAAAAGAACAACTAACCAAAATCTAACAAAAAAGAAAAGGCAAAGTTTTAAATGATTTCCATTCAGGTTATTAAAATTGTTACATTATAGTTTCATAAAAAACAGACTTGTCCAAAATTCTGAAATATATAAAAGAATCTTTTTTTTTTCACCCAGAAATAAAAAGGTATGCAAATTGTCTCGGTGTCCCATACCACTTCAACTACACTGCGGTAGTAAGAAAGCTAAAAGCCATAATTTCAGATGCCTGAGGTTTTGTGCAGGTACTGACTTTGTTCAAGATACAACGAGATGGATTCAGAAAAGCAGCAAACAAACAGAAAAGAACCAGACTGTGCTCGACTCAGAGAGCGTGTGCTTTGTGCTTCCTGGAAACTGGAAAGCTCTTTAAAGTCAAAAGCCCTTCTTTAGATGAGTTCCCCCCCCCATCTTCAAATGTAATTAAACAAAAGAATAGAATGGAGAGCCTCCCACTCTTACTGCATTCTGGAGGAATAATTAGACATGAGAATAAGCTATGAGGAATGAT
This sequence comes from Coptodon rendalli, assembly GCA_015108555.1. NCBI lineage: Eukaryota > Metazoa > Chordata > Actinopteri > Cichliformes > Cichlidae > Coptodon > Coptodon rendalli. Next base: position 11,349 of record VUQP01023595.1, read on the forward strand.
ACAGCTCAGTTAGCAAATAAAAAGAGGGAGGGAGGCAGGCGACGAGGAGATCTCAGACCACTACAATGTTTAATATTCATAATTCCACTGAACAGAATTGGCTTTGGCTCCGGTTTGTTACATTTCCTCACTCTTTCTTTCACTAAAAGTGCTGTGGCGGTGTAGGCCTGTAGGGGGCAATTTAGCAGCATGACATCGCTTGTAGTAAAGGTACATACTACTCAGATGTGTGTGTGTGTGTGTGTATGGGTTCTTACTATCTTGGTGGGGACCAAAATCTGAAATTTACTATACTGGTGGGGTCCAAAATCCACATCCCCACAGGGTTAAAGGCATTTTTCACACTCAAAATGTGGTTTTAGTGTCAGGGTTACAATTGAGTTATGATTAGGGTAAGGGTTAGGATTAGGCATTCATTTTTGATGGTTAGGGTTAGGTTAAGCAGCTAGGGAAAGTATTGCGTCAATGGGATGTCCCCACGAGGATAGCAAACCAGACGTATGTGTGTGTGTGTCATGGTGATACGGGTGCATGTGAGGTTTAGAGCTTTTGGGTTCAATTCAAAATCAATTCAGTTTAAGTTGGTTTTAAAATCCAAATGCTCGACAGCATCTAACAAGAGGAGGTTGATGCATCCAACCTAGCATGAAATAATTAAAGATGAATGGCTTTTCATCAACAAATTAATTGCTGCCTCAATTTACACTTGGAAGGGAAAGTTAATTTACCACCGTGTGTGTGCGTGTCTGTGTGTGTAAGTGCATGAATAAATGGTTTTCTTCTTTTCAATGCCACCATGTGGTGAGGATTAGCAGAGGTGGTTTTATTTGGTATTTTAATTGAAAAAAACTAAGTGCTCTGTATCCCAATCACTCAGACTTAACCCCATGAAATGGAACTCGGGGCTCGTGTTTGCTTTGATGAAATAGAAATAAGAGTGGGAGTTACTGTAACAGAGTACAGCATCTCAATGGCAATGCCGGCGCAGCTGCAGGAACAAAGAAGCAATGATGAAATGCTACTAGTCAAACAGATTTTATCATCATGCCTGCTCGATCCCACTGGGGAGCTTTGAGAGCTTTTTTTGTTTTTTTTTCTTTCTTGCATGTTTATGTGTGGTAAAGATGAACTAACAGAATTATGTATACACTTTACCTAGAAAACACAACCTCAGCTTGGGACCTTGACTCTGCTAAGATATGTTAATCAAGACGCTTTGCTTCCACACGCTGGCTGAAGCAGTCATCCTCCACAGTGTGCTGATAAGCGAGCGTGGAGAGAAAGGATTTTGTGCTGGTTTGAGCACAGTTATCTCCTCTCCTTAGCGTTATCTTTTATCTGCATCAGCTTTTACATTAAGATTAAGGAAGGCACCAAGGTAATTTCCCACTTCAGTTATTTCATAAACCCCACAGTTTAGATCACTTGACAGAGTGTCGAGCTGCGCCACTGACAGAGCCATGAGTGGTTTCTTATGTTTCTAATAACAGCAAAAGGGAGGAAACCATAACGGCCATCTTTAAAATTTTCTGTCTTAAAGACTTGATCTGCTGTTAACATATAGGATTTCCTAGCTGCAGTGCTGAGAGCTATAAAAAACATAATTTAGTAAGATAGGGGATACCCGCTGCCTGAATGTGTCAGGAGGATCGGAACAGTTGAGATACATTTTTTCTAAACACCGGGTCTCTGTGGCTTTTAAACCCCAAAACATGCTGTGCCCAAAATTGGTCCACCCCAATTATCAGGTCCCCTGATACAAACAGAGTACTATAGTGTACGCTGGAAAGTACCAGGAGGATTGCCAGGATATACATCGGGGAAACCAAACAACCTCTGGCACAACACAGAAGAGCTACCTCGTCAGGCCAGGACTCTGCAGTCTATTTACACCTACAGGCCAGTGGACACTCTTTCAATGATGAGGATGTACACATCCTGGACAGGGAGGAACGCTGGTTTGAGCGCGGAGTCAAGGAGGCCATTTACGTGAAGAGGGAAAGACCATCTCTGAATCGAGGAGGGGGCCTAAGGGTACATCTTTCACCATCTTACAATGCTGTGATTGCAGCCATTCCCCAACTCTCTGTGAATGGTACTCATGGCCATTGATCAGTG
>VUQP01023596.1:0-15297 GCA_015108555.1 Coptodon rendalli
TGGGGCGGAGGTTCACCTTCCAGCAGGACAACGACCCTAAACATAAAGCCAGGGCAACAATGGAATGGTTTAAAACAAAACGTATCCATGTGTTAGAATGGCCCAGTCAAAGTCTCAAACTTCTCACGTGTACACCACTTTGTATTGGTCTTTCACGTGGAATTCCAATAAAATTGATTCATGTTTGTGGCTGTAATGTGACAAAATGTGGAAAAGTTTAAGGGGGCCGAATACTTTTGCAAGCCACTGTATATGTGTGCGTGTGTAGCTTTGCTGACTTGAATCAAATGCTTGCAACAGCAGAATTTCCATAAGTTATACTGCAGACTTCTGAGAGTGAAAGTATAAGCCAACATTGCATTCAGTGTTTCAGGTTAAATTCATATGTGGATCCAACAACAGAGAAAGCTGATCATACAGCAAGATGTTCATCCTTGGTCACCAACAAAGTAGGTTGATATTATGGGGAAAATAGGTTTATTTATATCACTAGAAAAATAATTACATTTTCATACTTTCATACTGCCAATCACTAATTACCTAATTAAATAAACGAGTTATTGAAGTAATTCTTGGAGCTTTACACTGAGAAAAGTGCACTTGTGAACAATTTGCCAGTGCAGTTCCTCAGAGAGTGGTTAACCCCGCCTCATATTTAACTCTGAAAGCACTTCATGTGAAATGTACCAGCATGTGCTTTTCAGGATGACACAGCTTTTTTTTTTTGTCTATGTTGTATTTTTTTCAACCGAATTCTGTGTCAAAGTGAACAAAATTAAAAGTGAGCCAGGAGCTTATTTTGTTTTCTAGCTTGTTTTCTCCTTAGCTTGTTTTCTCCTATTTGTTTCTTCCGATGTCATAAAGTTTTTCTTAAACCAACATATTATGTTTTAATAATAGTAAGAATAATGCTGTAAACTTTAAACTGATCCTGGAGAGTTAACATTGTGGAGAGTCTGTGACAGCTGGGGGCAGAGCAGAGGAATGTTGTTTGCCACTGGGTAAGGCAGCGTGGGAGCAATCTGGCAGTGGGGATGGAGGCACAAAAGCGAAAACAAAGTGGGAGATGGAGATGTTTATGAACTTCCAGACTTGCAGAAACAAACCTGAACATGCCCTGTCCAATACCCACAATTTTATCTAGCAGGGGTGTGCCGGGGGGCCAAACCTTTGCAAGCAGCCACTGAACAAACAAGAAAGCTTACCCAGTGATTTTTGCTAAATGATAATGTACAAGCTTCCTTCCAGCTGTTCAAGTAGCCCAAATCTACAAGTAAAACCTCAGATCTATGTACTTTATAGCATGAAAATGTTTCAATAATAGCTACTAATGAGTCATCAAATCACCAGTCTTGAAAAAAAGTGCTTTTAAAGCCAACTAACATGAACAAACTAAATCTCTTAGGTCATGATACAAATCTTTTTTATTTTTTATTTTGTCTAGTTACTTCTTGTGTTAAATTTTAAAGAAATATATTTTCCAGGTGCCCACACTTATCTAACATCACCTTGACTCAAATAAGACAACAGGCTCAGAAATTATAGTTTTGCTTTCACTTTATTTTCTACAATATATGAAAACTGTTTGTGGTCACAGACCAACACATATTTTTTGTATGTATCAACTTTTCTTAAAACTGTAAATATATCAAACAACATCTGATTTTTTTAAAAAAATTCCAGATACCAGAAACATGTCCTTGGTATTTGGAATTCTTTAGATGCACTTTTTTCTGTTTTAATTTGAGGTGGATGTTAACTTAATTGGCTTTAACAAAGGATTCATAAAGGGAGGTGAGACGAGACTGGAGGTCCTGAGCATATGGGTCCAGCCTTTCCCTCAGCTCATCAACGTAGGGGGTGGCCATTTCTTTAACCTGCTGGGCTCTCTGTGCAATCTGACTCTGCACCCGCTCAGTCAAGGGGGCCACTTTCTCCTTGAAGTCTTGCAGATGCTGGTCCACCTTCTGCTTCAGGTCATCAGTGTAGGGACCAAGCTGAGTCTGCAGGTCTTTCACGCTCTGCTCCAGGCTGGTCTTTAGTTCTTCGCTCTTCTGCGTCAGGGTGGTCCTCAGGGCCTCAGTGTCCAGGGAATCTGTATAGGTGGCCACCTCCTGTTTGAGCTGCTCAACCTTCTGCCGGACCTGTGTCTGAATGTTCTCAGTGTAAGGCTCGAGCCTCTCTCTGACTGTGCTCAGCTCTTGGATCACACGATCTCTCAACACATCAGCCTCTGTTGTGACTTTGGTGATCAGGTCCTGGGCTGTAGGTGGAAGCTGCTCCTGGAAGGTGACGGCATACTTGTTGGCAGCATCAACACCTTCTGTCAGGCGGGCACTAGATTTAAAAAAGAAAACAAAAGATAGTGAATACAAGGCAGCGCAGTTATATTTCTAGCTTATCCTGAATATTTTAGGCAATACTATAATTTGTTGTCTGTTAACATAATTAGCAAGTTTTGTATGACCCACCTGACATCCTGTCCGAACTGAGATGATCTAATCATCTTCACGGATTCTTCAGCTGTCTGTGTAGCTTTGGCAACATAATCCCAGAAGGCATCAGTCACCACCTCCAGCTGTGGCTTGGGTGCATCAGCGTAAAAAAGGTTGGCATTGCAGCCTGTTTAATGGAGACATGAATAAATTCAGAGTAGTGCAGATATTTCAGCATTGTATATTCACTGGGATTTGACATTTATACAGGTCATATTCACTGCTCACCAAAGTTTTTCTTCATCTTGAGCAGAATAGTTGCTAATTATGTATATATGTTCTCATGAGCCAAAATTTATAGTAGAATAATGATTTTTCTTATACTCACCAGTGAAAACAGCTAGGACGAGCACAGCAAGGACCTTCATGGCTCTTGGACACTGTAACAAGAAAAGACCAGTTAGTTACCACAGCATGTTAACAACACAGTTAACAGTCAAAGAAAGTTTCTTTTAGCTCTCCATCTTACCTGAGTTTGTTAGTGTATCTGTAAGTCCACTTGGTAGTGCTTGTATTAAACTGGTGAGGAACTGAGGCTTATATAGCAAGGCAGACAGCAATGATCACAAAGTCCAAACATTAGTGCTTTGCTGTCACCTTGCCTCACCCAGCTATCTTTGCTGACATCTTGTGCCAGATAATCCATGCAGCACGCCTCTTTGACACGAATACACACTGAGTGTATACCCCAATATACACAAGTACACATTAGCCATCATTTGTGAGTTTTCCATTAATAAATGAGAAAAAAACAACAACACATATTGTCTTCAATTTAAAAACTACTCAAATGCTGTATTTTGATGATTCACCACTGTTAGAGTGATACAAAATCCATAAGTCTAACCTCAACCGAACCCACACAGGCCAGTCTGTAATCACTTAGCTGATAGGTTTTTTTCCAAGTCAGTGATAACCCTCTGCCAAGACAGATAGAGTCTATTGCTTTAATGTCTTTGTTGTCCGACTTGATTACGTGTACAGTAGGTATTTTATTGTCTCTCTTAGTTTTACATTTTGCCAGCAACACTGCTTCTGTGTCAGGTCAGTGTTCAGGAGGCCTATGTGTAAGTCTGACCAAAGGTTAGCAGACTTGAGCACTGTCAGCTTGTGAAGGCCAAAGTAGCTGCTGTTTCACGTCAGACATGCCATAGTCCAATTGCCAGAAACCACTTTGGAGTCCTGAGTATTAATTATTTAATTTTTTCCTGCTGTTTTTCTCTTTTTCTCAAGTGTATGTGTATGAAACTTGAATCTCAATTTTACCAGATTTTTTTAAATTGAAAATGGTACCTCTATAAAGTACTGTGAGTGCAGTTTGACTATTTATAAAGCTGAAAAAATTGTCTGACAAAAGTACAAATTAACGTTTCCGTCCAAAAATCCAGTAGATCAATTTTTGAATATGGTCGAACATGAGATTTCATCATGGAAGCACAAGTCTTACCAACAATATAAACAATATCAGCATCAACTGAAACTACCTGTGGGAGAATGGTTATGTCCACAGGTGCCACTTACTTTTCTAACCTATAGAAAATCAAACATTTTTACTATGGATAGTGACATTTGGCATATTGTATTGTAACTGAATGTAGATTATTAACCTCTACCTTAATATTCTATTAAGGAAATCAAATATCAAACAGTTTCTAGCTGTTTTGGACACTAAAAGCAGTACATTTCTCTTTTTAAACCTTATTGTTTTTCAATAGTCCTGCAGGTCAATTCATTATGCACAATTCATGATGTACAACATTATGCATACATCTCATTGACAGGGCTTATTTACAGAAAATTGCTTTATGCATGCTTCATGTAAATATGTCAGATATGCTTCCACTCTTAATGATTGTTTGTAGTTATGATGAAGATTTTAAGTCATTCCAGAGAGCTGGAAATAACATTTACTTACTCTATCTTGTAATAACTTAACATGCCCTAGTATCTATGCCAGTCAAAGGAATAAGGTGCCACTATGTCAGTAGCTAAAAAATAATGTACCTATGTTCAGTAAAAGTGAAAAAAAAATCTTATTATACATGATTATTTTGAGGTCTTTTTAAACCACAGTTTTCAATTTAAGAAACCATTTAAGCATCTCATACTATTTAAGTCACACTGACCCTAATACAAAGTCCACTAATCTTAGCATACCAAAGTTATCTGAAGTTATCTACAGGCTGGTAGTGCTGAACAGCAATGTGGGCAGTTAATAAGCCAATGATACTCAAAAGACTTTATAGAGAGGGGTGAGAGAAGAACTAATACAAGATTTATTGTTGAGTGATAAATGTATTCACATTAGGAGAATACTAAAATCCAGAAGTGCTGCCACAATAGTAACCAGAAGAAAAAGTAGAAGCAGGGGGAAAAGTGGTGTTACAACATGGCAAGGACTTCTGGACTTTGTGCTCTTAACTATTACTGTCATCTGACATCAGTATATATACACGGAAGCACTGTTCCAACACACTCACACATACACTAAACCTCAAGAGATACACAAGCCCAAAGCAGGTGAGAATCTCACTACGTTTTAAGCAACATTTTAAGAGGCAAATCTAAAAGTTATGACCTTTTTAAGACTACTTAAAACTTAATCAGCCTGTTATTGTTTTTCAGCTAGTTGCAGTCATGAAGGTGTTTATGGTACTAGTCATCGCAGCGCTCTCTGGTAATTTCCAAGCTTCTTAATTGTATCCCAAAAACTTGAGTCTGTTGATCTGGACGTAGCATTTTCACTGAAAGAATCCAAGTGTCATCCAGTTGGATGGGTCTCAGTTGTCAGCCGGGCAATGGCAATGGCAATAATTAACTGGACATCTGTACTGTTTTCACACCACGTGTGTTTCTATCCAACAGGCTGCCATGCCAACCTTTTCTATGCTGATGCACCCAAGCCACAGTTGGAAGTGCTGACTGATGTTTTCTGGGATTACATTGCCAAGGCAACCCAGACAGCTGATGATACACTCCAGATGATAAGAAACTCTCCAACTGGACAAGAAGTCAAGTAAGTTCTTTGACACACTGCACTAGTATGACTGGCCCTATGATGGGCATATGCCTCATGACTGTTATGGGGTCATTCAAGCCACTGATGATCTGGCAATCACTATCCGCCTCTAGTGCCCGGCTGACAGAAAGCGCTGACTTAGCCAGCAAGTATGCAGTCACCCTCCAGGAACAGCTTCAGCCTGCAGCCCAGGACCTGATCACCAAAGTTACCACAGAGGCTGATGTGTTGAGAGAACGTGTCACACAGGAACTAAACACAGTCAAGGAGAAGCTCCAGCCCTACACTGAGAACATGCAGGCCCAGGTTCATCAGAGAGTGGAGCAGCTCAAGCAAGAGTTGGTCACTTATGCAGATTCCCTGGACTCTGAAGCCCTAAGGATCACCCTGATGCAGAAGAGTGAGGAGCTAAAGACCAGCTTGGAGCAGAGTGTAAAGGATCTGCAGTCTCAACTGGGTCCCTACACAGATGACCTGAAGCAGAAAGTGGACCAGCACCTGCGGGACTTCCAAAAACGTGTTGCCCCCATGACTGAAAAAGTCCATGTGGAGCTCACTCACAGAGCGCACCTGGTGAAACAAATGGTTGCCCCTTATGCAGAAGACCTTAAGGAAAAGCTCGACCCTTATGCCCAAGACCTCCACGCCCAACTCATGTCCCTCTACCAGTCCTTTGTCAACACAAACTAAGTCACCCTCCATCTACTATATCATTTTCAAAGATACCGGACTTGCTGGTCTACATCTGTTTGAAGCATGAAATACAACAATTGACTATCTGACTTGTACTGTAAACAATATTAAAGTCTTTGCACCCCACCCTCCACCACATTATTTATGGATAAGTGCAAACATATTAAAACAAACCCCTGCACTTATCAAAAATGTAAATATTCAGTTTTTATTGTGTTGTGAAGTTTGAAACTGTGACCTTTTTGTAATTTCACTAAGTTATCTGAAATAAATACAGAAATCTGGAAATTATTCATCTGGCTAACTTTTGTATTGACTTCTCTCTTTTACACAAAGTGAAACTCTAGAAAGAAATCTCATCACGAAACATCTCACGAAACACCCCTGGAGGCAAAAAGTATTTTGACTCCAGTGTCTTAACATGTCCTGGCTTCTGCAAGAGTTTCGGCTTCTAGTTTTCCCAGAGGCAGACTTTTGTTCTTGTCAATGCTTGCCATTAAAACTACACATTACATATATCAACAACAAAACTGAAAAAAAAAGCTGACCAATGTAATCCAAGAGACTAAGAAGTTAGTCCCTTCGATTCAAAGAATTTAGGATTTTACATTGTCATGACATATTTTGATTTATTGAACCCCCCACCCCCCACAAAACCCTGAAACTGTGCATCATCCTGTTGTTGTAACTGTATAACGCCTGGTCCTATCCCTCTTATCTTGCCCCTACTGACAGTGCCAGCATCCAACGTGGAGGGTCAGAGTCCAATAACAATAACAACGCACTCACATGCACACACAACACACACAAAACATCTGTTTCCTGATTATTTACTATTGCTCTGCTTTGTTTTTGACTGATTCAATGGGTAATTTACTTATATAAAGATCTATCCTACATAAATAAATCTAAATCCTTAGCATCCATTCTTCTCTAAATGCAGTTAGGGATAAGTATTGCATTCAATGAGAGACACGCTTCTCAAATTGCTGTAAAAGCTCCGTGAGACTTTTGAAATGCAAATCTGATCACAAATGTTTGTGTTTCAGCGTGTCTTTATACCTCATTAGCACTTGTGTGGGGAGCAAAAAGGACTATTCAGATTCTCTTATCAGTCAAAATGGCCAAAAGGTATTGTTAAGGAGCCTTTGCTGGTATCTGCTCCCATTAAACTCTACAACACAGTCCACTAGGTTCTTTTTTTCTTTTTTCCCCCGAACAAGACACATCTTGCCATGTACACCACAAAAGCAAACAGCTATCTGATTTTGTTTTGATGTAGATAACAGGTTGTTACTAGACCTTTTCTTCTCTGCTTGACAAGCAGTGATAAGATAAGTATCGCACGTCATTGAATCATTAGAAATGATCTCAGGTCATGGCATTTGTTTCTCAATCATATGAACATGGCCATGCTTTAGAGCAGGGTTGTTATGAAGAGACGTTCTTGACAAGAAAGAAAAATGTAACACAACAATTTCACCAAGTACTTGGAATTTAGAATAATTTGAAATTGCCATGAGAAAACTATTGTATGCAGCATATCGTCATTTTCACATTTCCCATTAAACCTCCAACTGTACCTCTGCTGGAAACGTTTTGTTACAGCTCTGGAAGTTTTCAGAGTCCCCTATAAATACATCATAAAACAACCTCATATGTTTTTGCTTTGTTTTGTGTTTTTTTTTTCATTTTCTGCAAGTTTTCAGAGTATATTAAGGAAAACTAACTAAATATGGACTTTATTTTAATAATTGAGGCAATGATCAATTATTTAAATATTTGATTTAACACTTTCTGCAGCAGTAAATGCAACTAAACATTTACATTGATCAGTCCTAGTCACCAGCCTAGAGGAACACATTCGATTCTGCCATGCTGGTGTTTTTCTGACATGGGCAGCTCGTCCAGAACCCTTCAGGTCATGGTTTTGACCAGAACATTTCAAATCACTGACTTTTGGGTTTCTTTTCCCCAAGAGGATGTTGTCTTATTGTATGGCCCACTTTCTATCTTGAATTTCCTCCCTTTTTACACAGTCTGGCTTTGGCGTTCCCACATGATGGCTATCAAGTATCTTGGTCCTGCGCCCAAGATGGCACCAGTGTGTTTGGCTTGCCATCTAGCTCTGTTCCTGCTGTGTTTGTTTGTGCTATTTAGGCTATTTTTGATGTGCCAAATTTAACTCTCTTTTAGTGTACACTCGCTAAACCTGTGTCTGTGCCTACACAAAAATGTGGGATCTTGTTTTAACTTGCGGTTTTCTGGTCTTTAACTTAGAGGTTTGTGATGCTGATGGTTGGACCATAAGCCTGTCTTGTTTGAGGTTTCCCTTCCTTGTACTAAAGTTAATCCTCCTGCTGTTGCTCAGAGCGGTGGTATTTTTAACCCATCCACTGCTGGTCAGTTCTCTGTTGTTTTTAATCAGAACAGCAGCCTTCCCGATTCTATATGTAATGATCCAGAAGAGCTCAGCTCATAGTTTTACTCAGTCGGTGGCCCCCTTTAAGCTGAAGGGTTCAGGTCTGAATGAAGCCACCTGTGCTGTCAGAAGAAAGTGTAGGAGAGCTGAACGTAAATGGAAGAAGGATAAACTTCAGCTTTCATACCAAATATTACAGTATTACTGGAATTCATATCAGAAAACTGTTAAAGGTGCTAAGAGAAAACATTTTGCTGCTATTATTCAGGCAAATTCCTGTAAGCCTCACACCTTATTTAAACTATTGACACGGTCCTTCATGCTGTAGAGCATGAAGGACCATGCTGTACCCTCAGGTAATTTGTGAAAACTTCTCTTTCTGAGTTTAAAACTCTTCTTAAAACATATTTATATGCTGTAGCCTTTGGCTCTCTTTAAGGGGTTGGCTCAATTTGTTTTAACATGTTTTATTTGATTTTATTCACTTATTTATTTATTTTATTTTATCTTATCTTATTTTTATTTCATTGTGTTTTTGCTATTTGTATATGTACAGCAGTTTGTGAATCCTGGTTTTATGCTAAAGTACTTTATAAATAAAGCTGTTATGGTATGGTAATAAATCTTATTTGTTCATGGTTTGTTTATAATTCATTTTCTGCTATTAAAATCAGAATATGTATGAATATCAATAGTAAAACTTTTCTACATGAGTGTCATTCTATTTGTTGAAATTACTTGATTTTTCTTTTTTTATACAACTCCTACTACAGGCTTAAATGCTTAGATATGTACAGATGTAATAACTCAAATACATACAGATGTACAGCATACTTGGTCATTTTCCTTAAAAAACTTTCAAGTCTAATACTTTTGTTACATTGTTACATATTACTTTTTAGGTCATACTAGTTTGTCAATTATAAAAGAAAAAAAAAAACAACAACAAAAGCTTTTTCTAGCAACTACAATGCCCCATGTGACACTGTAAACATGAATACTTCCTGTCCTAAAACAAGGTTACACTGCCATCGAGTGGTAAGATTTGGACACACCTTCTCATTCAATGTTTTTTCTTTATTTTCACTGCTTTCTACACTGTAGATACATAGTGATGATATCAATTATATGAATTGTAGCAAAGAAAAAAAATATAAATAAATATGAACATGTTTTAGATTTTAGATTCCTCAAAGTAGATACCCTTTGCTTTTTTGGCATTGCTGCAAACCCTTGGCTTTCTCTCAATGAGCTTCATGATGTAGTCACCTGAAATGGGTTCAACTTTACAGCTCTGCCTTGTCAGGGTTCATTTATGGAATTTCATGTCTTCCTAATGGGTTTGGGACCATCAATTGTGTTTTGCAGAAGTCGGGTTGGTACACAGCTGACAGCCCTATTTGACAACTGTTAGAATTCATATTATGGTAAGAACCAATCAGCTAAGTAATGAGAAACAACAGTCCACCATTACTTTAAGAACTGAAGGTCAGTCAGTCCAGAAAATTGCTAACACTTTGAACGTGTATCCAAGTGCAGTCCTAAAAATCATTAAGCAGTACGACAAAACTGGCTCACAATGAGAAGCGCCTGAGGAAAGGAACACCAGGAAGGATAAATTCATCAGCGTCACCAGCGTCAGAAATCACAGGTTAGCAGTGCCCAGATAAATGCCACACAGAGTTCTAGTAGCAGACACATTTCTACATCAACTGATCAGAGGAAACTGTGTGAATCAGGCCTTTATGGCCAAATAGCTGCTAAGAAACCACTACTGAGGAAAAGCAACAAGCAGAAGATATTTATTTGAGCCAAAAAAACCTCAAGAAACAGACATTGGACCAGTGGAAATGCACTTTGGTCTGATCAGTCCAAATTTGAGATTTTTAGTTCCACCCGCCATGTCTTTGTGGGATGCAGAAAAGGTGAATGGGTGGTCTCTACATGCATGGCCACCACAGTGAAGCATCGAGGAGGGGCTGTGATGATTTGTGGGGGTGCTTTGCTGGTGATACTGTTGGGGACTGTGCTGAACAAAAGAATGCGTAAATGCTGGTAGGCTGACTGCAAAAAAAATATTTTCAGAATTCTTCACAATGGCAAATAGGCCCGAGTCAAGCACATCATTGTCTTGCCATGCCTTTTTGTCATGCATGTCATGACAGCTACTACTGAGAATTCTCAGTACAAAACTAGGTTAAGCTGCATCACCATAAGTGCACATGATGTTGATATGAAGCATTATTTTATTGGATCATTAATAATTATTAATAAAAGCTTATTTTATCCTTTTAATAACTTTATTGAGCAAATAAACCATTATTTACTAAATGTTATACAAATTTGTTGTTATTGTAAAATGTAAATAAAATAATGTTTTTAGTGGTTCCACATGCCTTTTTCCACATGCCTGCCTCTCAAATTATTCAAACTTAATCAAACTACATCCTCAACATTTAGGATGCAAATTTTAAATTTGCAAAGTAAAACATTTTGTCAATGGATAATAATAATTTCTTTTGAACATCATTTTGAATGCACAGAAAATAGGCAGAGATTATTGGAACTGAATGTGTGTGGGCAAAATAAAATGGCAGCAAATGAAAAAAAAAAAAACTTATTTCAATGCTTGCAATGATGGTAGTTCACCATATCAACATTACCTCGAATTTTCATTATTCAAAATTATACCAAAAGCCAGAATAAGAATAATAATAAGAATAAGAACAACTTTATTTATCCCGAGGGAAATTCTTTTGTCATGTACATGCTCAAAGCAGCAGGAGAGACAGAGGAACAGATGAAATAGATATAAGATATACAATATATACAATAAGAATAGTGTACAGTAATATACAGTAGGATAAGAATAAGGCCTTACCTATTAGATCTATTCTGTGTTAACCAATAAAGTTGGTCGCCTCTTTGTATGTTTGCAGATGGGTTCTTTCTGTTCTAGAACAATGCCTATCTTTGCTCTAACATAGGGAAATAATTTTATCTGAGTGTTTCAACAATGTTTTTCTGTGTAATGACAATCATCCACCACATCAGAGATGTTTGTGCAAATTACCAGCATTAACACTTTAACCATTATCCCCCTTTCCAGGAACCCACATATGCACATGAGCCTTTATTTATCTCTGATGCACATCTCTCATTCCTTTCACATTTTTACAGCCAGTGGTCTGTCCTTGTGTTCCGTTTGGTTTCAGGGGGTGGGGGGAAAGCATAGGCACTTGCACCCATGTTAAACTCTATTAACATGATGAATATTCATAGATCTTTATTTTACTTCTACTGTTTTTTTAACTAAATCTGAGTGATACCTTCCTCACGTGTGAGCTAGTCTAAATCATGTGGCTCTAAAGCAGACAGACATACAATGCCTTAACTAAAGGGGAAGAAAAACAACAACAACAAAAAAAACAAAAAGAAAAAAACAAGTGCAAATGAGGATGTTGCTTCAAAGAATGTGGAACAGCTTGGTTTCAAAACAAGATAAAATTCTTTCCTTTAGGTGTCAGAAAGGTGAACAGACCACTGTCACACGCGTCATTGGTTTTTGTTATTATACGCTGTCATGGCAGCTGCTACTGCTGCATGCATTAGCGTTAACTGTCGAAAGGATTGTGTGATAAAGTTTAGGAATGTAAAAACATCAAATGAAGTAGTTCACAAGTGAAATATGACTGAAAATAAATGTTAATATAAACAAGGTTTTTCCTTTGTATGCAGGAGTATAAACAACATATATATTTACAATTATTATTGTTTTTAAAATTTGGGATTTTATTTTTATGCGCAGTTCATTCCTTCCAGCCCCGTGTTTGCTTCGTGGCACTAAGAAAATAATGTGTGCTGCCAAGGGGAGACATGGGTTTTCAATTTTTTTATTTTTGGTAGTCTGAACACGTGTGTACTTTCACTTGATGTATAGTTTTACACACATTTAGTAAAGCTGCAAGTTTCACACTTTAGATATTGACATTATGTTAGTCTTCTTAATCCAGCAGGAAACACTTGTAAAGACTAAAGAAAAGATCTGATTAACAATCAAAGGATTTTTATTTGTCTTTGGGAAAATTCACATTCCCATATAAGTTATTTTTTTATGATCTATGTATACTTTACTTCTAAGCACATGTTTGAGTCCCGATTCCAAATGTTTAGAACCACATTTGGGTCCTCAATAATGTAACAAAGCAAAAGGCTTGAGGCATACAGAATAGAAAAGCACCCTTTACGTTGTGGTTTCCAGCATTTCTGGTTTATCATTGCATTTCTGCACAGAGAACGTGTCACAGTACGTTAGTCAGCAGGGCATTTATAGGCACAGACCTGTATCTGTTTTACAACTTCTTAAAAAAAAAAAAGCCTGTTAACCATGTTACTTGTTGAATCTAAAAAGTGTTAGAATACTGCTTGAATTCTTCTGTTTTTCTGTTTTTGCCAACAGCCGGTTGTGGTTTAGATTCTTGCCAGTAATAGATTAGTCAGAATCTGGCAGTAAAAAAAAATGTGTTTCATTGTCTTTTAGACACATTTCAGTTTTATAAAGCAGAACTGTGATAAAGCAGCCAATTTCTGAATGCTTCCTCACAGAACAACTGTCCAGGCTGAACATGTCCTTACTCAGTGTGTAAGAACATGGTTTTATCCTATTATCATAATATTCATTCTCCTTATGCTCTTTATACCTAGTTTGTACTGCTATGTTGTTTCTTGAAGGAAACTTCTTGTATTATCTTTGTCAGACAATAATTAACAAGTTATTTTGTGTGCTGATTTCTCTAACTTTTACTTTTTACACCCTGTTAATTTGCCATGCTTGAAGTAGATTACAAATCAGAAAAATGAGCTGGTTTTGTCTATTACCGCCTAAACATTTTTATCATCAGATACTGTGTATTTTAAACCAAAAAGTGATCAGGTTTTGTTGTTTGGGGGGTCACCTCTTGGTAAAAATTGATAAGGGATTCCTGACCAGGCATCAGACTGAGAGTTGGGAGCAAGAGTTTGTTGTTGTTGTTGTAGCTTCCGTAACAATTGCAATACTCCATTCTCCTGGATTTAATGGAGGGTGACATTATGATAGTAAGCAATCCTGGAAAATCCTTGAAATAACATCCTACTGTCTAAGTTAAATAGTCTTTATCATAGTAGTAAGTCATGATCACAATTAAAATCAAAGCTTTAAAGTTTAACTATTAAATTCAACAAGCAACGGTGAACTACCATTTTTGAATATTGTGACTGGTATATTGTGACTTCCAGGAGATGCAATATTCTGGAAGCCCTGGATGTAGAACACAAATGCATAAAATCGACAGTGTCATCTTTGAGTAGAACAGACACTAAGCGTGATCAATAACACATATGCAAAGAGATATGAATTATTAGGTGATCATTAGCTGCCTGGAACAGAAAGCTCCAAACAAGTCGAACAGTGCATCACTGGATCTTCATCTGGAAGTTTGTAACAGAGGATATAAGTACATTGTAGTTGCTATGGATCATTTCACCCAACAAGTCAGCAAAAGCTGGAGCTGAAAAGATCTTTGTAGACTTTGTACTCAAGTATCATCATCAGGGAAATGAGTTGGCCATTATGAAACAATATCACAGCATCCAAGCCTGACAGACAAAGCCTTGTTATGCAACTGAAAACAGTCAAAGTTGAGAGATGTCATTGATCAGTCGTGTTTTCAAAAAAAAATTCACAAATAAAAGAAAATAGAAGATTTGATGAAGTAGACCACTGAGATCCATATCCATAGCCATCTCCCACAACAAAATATTTGTTTCACATCAGAGACAGAGGAAAGATAGTATAGTACCTTAGGTCAGCTATTATTACACACAGAAAAAAATATGTTCTCCACTAAGAGTAAAAGACATAGGTTCATAGTCAAATGTTGAGTCTATAATTGTTATCAACTGTTGCTTATGTTTTCCTGGT
This sequence comes from Coptodon rendalli, assembly GCA_015108555.1. Lineage (NCBI taxonomy): Eukaryota > Metazoa > Chordata > Actinopteri > Cichliformes > Cichlidae > Coptodon > Coptodon rendalli. The sequence continues at coordinate 14,592 of VUQP01023596.1, forward strand.
AAAAATTAGGTGTGAAGTGGAATGTCTTTAAATAATGCAAATACTCAGGATTTGTTACTGTCACAGACATCAGATAACAGGAACTGATGACGTGGGCTAAAGCAGGACCAAATCTAGATAGAATATGCGTGACTCCCTAATGTGTCAAGCACGTAGCTTTAGTTGTATAAAACTGGTTCTAACACTCCTGTCACAGGCACAACTTCTCATGCAGATGAGGAAGAGACAAGTGTGGCACAAGGTAAAGTTTCATATTTCTATGAGAACAAACACAAAGTTTGATATATACAAATCTTTAATAGTTATATATTTTTTAATTTTGTGATTGCTTTTTCCTCATCCTTGGTAGAATCTCTATTGATTTAGGTTTCATCATAGACGCACCATGAGGATGAAAGGATGTGTTTTTATTTTTGTGATCTTGGCCATTTCTGAAGCATTCTCCTTAAACCCAGTAAGTGATTAGTTGCATAGTGATATTTCAGAAATCATGAATATCAATATGCAAAGAGAACTTAAATAGATTTTTTAGATTATTTGTCTGGTTTGTTTTGTTATCAAGATGTTTAAAAATAATATTGAATATTAAATATCAGCTACAAACAATGACTTTGTTTTTTTTTTTTAAAAAACACAAAGTTTTAATTTTGCATGTTGACCAACAAGTATAGTTTGTGTGTTTTCTATCAAAGCTTACAATGGAAAA
>VUQP01023596.1:16163-29340 GCA_015108555.1 Coptodon rendalli
TTTTCCCATGTCAGCTGGACGCTTTTGACACATAGATGCCACATAATGAAAAAAAAAAAAAACAGCAGCATGTGCGAGTGAACAGAGATAATTTAACGGAATAGTTTTGTACCATCCAGTTATCAAAGTAACTACCCACGCATTTGCTAAAACTGGAAAAAATGTTTATAACTGTATGCTTTAGCGCCTTAGAGCAAAATGCATGGGCAAGGCAAAGAACCTTTATTGGTTGTCTAAAATATATTCTTCTTTTCTTTTAATCTCTATAACAAAACAATGGTAGACATTAATTCTAAAGGAGTCATTCTGAGAGCCTTTGACCAGTTCAGATTGAAATCGTGCATTGACTTCAAACCAAGGGACTCTGAGGACTATTACATTTCTGTCAAACAGTTAAATGGGTATGTTTTTTTTCTGCTCTTTGTTGTTGTTATTGTTGTTGTTGTTGTTTTTGAAAATAAAATGTCCTACTTAGCCGCAATTAGCGTAAATATTCTAAAAATGACTTTTTGTTCCTTTAGTTTAATTTGTGATATATATACAGGGGTGCGCATAAATCCGCAGGTGCGCATACGCTGTCAATATCAAAGACGCGCACCAGATAAGGAGCGGCAACGCGCGTTTGCGTGCATAAGATTTTCTGGAGGAGGACAGACATTTGTTTACAACTCTTAAAGATGTCGAAGAAGAAAGCTCCTTTAAGCGATTACTTTGGTGTTCCTCCATCTCCAAAGAAATGTCAGAAGGAGTCCGAACCGCAAAAGAAACGCATATTCTCGGAAAAGTGGTGCCGCTAGATTCCACTCTAGTGGACAAAAATGGGATATTTTGCACCACATCTCTGTGCGTTCATCATTTGTTCGAAGCCAGCTAAAATACTGCAACCACTTTTCCGAGAATACGCACTTCTTTTGAGGTTCAGACTCCTGCTTAAAGGAGCTTGCTTCTTCGATATTTTTAAGAGTTCTGAACAAATGTCTGTCTTCCTCCAGAAAATCTTATGTACGCATATGCGCGTTGCAGCTTCTTTTCTGGTGTACGTCTTTTATTTTGACAGCGTATGCGCACCTGCGGACCGCTTATGTGCACCCCTGGATATATAGTTCTAGCAAAAGAACAAGATGAATACTGTGAAATTTTTAAGAATGGTTATGTTTTTGTTATTCCTTTTCTGATTTATTTAATTGTGATTTTATAGATTACACTAAATAAATTACAGAATACAGTTATGGGACAAATATTTATCAGTGTTCTGCCGTTCATTTCAGATGTTGGTCATACATTGGACGAATATTTTCCAATGGACAGGAACTCTCCATTGGGATAGGCTGTGGTTACCATGCCATTGTTGAACATGAGTTCCTTCATGCTCTTGGCTTCTACCATGAACAGTCCAGATATGACAGAGATGATTATGTGACGATTAACTTTGAAAACATCCTAGAAGGTTTGTTTAACAATTATAAGTATAATTAATTATAACATTGTTATTATCTTTGTTTGATATTTCTATTCAAATACTTATCTTAAAGCTGTATAAAGCAGTCTGCATAAATATAATAACCACTCTGAAATGGTTAAAATAAAATCATAACTATTTAATAATCTGAGATTGAGTCATAAAATCAATGAAATCACTATAGTGAGTATACAAAATATTTCCTTTTATGATTTGACCTTCTCTCGTGTTATCAAAATATTTTCAGTGGAGTATACTGTATCTGATGTTTGGTTTTTATATATGATTTTTATAGCTTACAAGAGCAACTTTAGAATAGTTGGCAGTGATGAGAGCACCACCCATGGAGTCCCATATGACTATTTGTCCGTGATGCACTATGGCAAAGATGCTTTCACCAACGGCAATGGATCTACAATTATCACCAAAGATCCCAAATTCCAGAATCTGATTGGTCAACAAGTGGAAATGAGTTCTAGTGATGTTCAGGAGCTGAATCTACTCTACAAATGCAGTAAGTGCTTAAAGATTATGGGGACCAGCATCCAGTTTTAGGAATACTCTGGGATTATTGGTTAAAGTTACTAAGAACAACATGAAAATATTGCGGCCTTAACCAATTGTCAGGTTTCCTGGGTCGTTGACCCAGTGTTTTCTGTTTTGTCAGGTTCAGTTTATTTCCCACATTCATGTTTCTCACTTCCTGTTTTCTGTGCCAGCCTGTGTTTTGTGATCCAGTTATTTCCATGTATCATTAGTCAGACTAAGTTCAGCTGTGTACTCACCGGTTTCTAATCACTCATCATCCAGCGTGTATTTAAGTCCTCAGTTTCCATCAGTTCATCGTCGTGTCATTGATGTTATTGTCGTTCCCCACTCTTTATAATAAACCCATCTTCAGTTGATCACTATCCACGAGTCCTGTGTTTGGGTCACTTTTCCTCGCCTCCACACGACACTCCTGAAAACCAATAGAAAGTAACAGTTTTCTTTCTCACACTCACATTTGTAAATAGTTTTTATATTGTTTTTAGAGTTACTAAGCTCATTTAAATTTAGTAGGGTATAAATTTATATATTATTGAATTCCAAAATATCTATTATGATCACTTTTTGAACTGGCACAATGATTTGTCTTAAGAAAAGTTCAACAAGTCACAATTATGATTTGAAAATAGTTTAAACAAACAGACAACCATGCTCATATTCGCACCTATGGCCAATTTAAAATCAGCAAATAATCTCACCCCATTTGTTTAATTCATACAAAAAATCAACATGCCAGGATTGCTATATTCAGGCTGCAATATCAGCAATATCATTGGTACTCCAATGAGCAACTTTCTGTTGTTCATTGTAAATAATTAAGTAAGCCTAAAGTGCGGAATGTGTATAGAAAATTGCTCACGTCTTAACAATTCACTCACTTGAGATACAGTTTTGTGAGTTGACAATTTTGCCTTTTCCCTCCAATCTTCTTTGGGGGAAAAAAACTTGCACTTTTAATTCATCTCTACAGGCTCATCCATTGCCTTTAAGATGTACTGTGGCTTTACTAATGGGACCATGTGTCAAATGAACCGCTGTTCAAAGAGTGGCAATGGCTGGGAAATGGTAACAGGTGTTTATGGTGGTCCCAGCTCTGACCACACCAATCTGCCCAGTAGGAATGGTGGTCAAGGTAAGGTTTCAAATATTCCACTTTTTATTGCAGTGTTTAATATACAGTTTTTAATGGAAAACCTAGTTTTCCACCTCATTATTGTTAACATTAAAAGTAAGCTGCCAGCAATAATAATAAATACTTTTAAAACTTAAGACTTATAGATCTGATGTAAGATAATTTTGAACTGTATTGTAGGTCAGGATGCAGGTTACTTCATGTATGCTAGCACAGAATCAGGTCAGGAGGGAGACTCAGCCTGGCTGGAGACAAAGAGGATGAGTCCCCAGAGGGAGTGTCATGTCCAGTGTCTGCAGTTCTACTATTACAACAATGGGAGCGAGACAGATGAACTTAACATCTGGATCAGAGAGTTTCAAGATGAATGGGACTCCACAGGGACTCTCTACCTCATGGGACAGATCACTGGTAATGAATGATTTGCGTGATTATTTATGATGATTTTCTCCGGAGAAAGTATAAATGTTTCACATTTCACATTTTTGTCATAAAGACATACCTCACATTCACCTATTACTCCAAAAATTCTCCCATCAGGTCCACCAACATCTCACTGGACTCTCCACCATGTTCCTCTAAATGCCACCAAGCAGTTCCAGGTGGAGTTTGAGGTTCGTAAAGGAGCAGGAAACTCTACTGGTGGCTTCTCTATTGATGACATCAATCTGTCAGAGCTTGAGTGTCCAGATGGAACCTGGCAGATTAATGATTTTGAGAGATTTTGGAACAGTACTCGTACTCCAGCCCTGATATATAGCCCAAAGCAGTACTCCAGTGAGGGCTATGCTTACCGGGTAGCGTTATATCTAAGGCAGATAGATTTTGGAGTATATGTCCAACTTGTGTCTGGTGTCTATGATGACCAACTGCAATGGCCTTGCCCACAAAGGCAATTTACTGTTCAAATGGTGGATCAGAACCCCAACATCCAGCTACAGATGTCAAGGCAAATGAGTCTCACCACTGACCCAAATCTGCTCACCACCACTGGTACGTTTGCAGAAACATGAAGTAATGCTTAAAAAATGCATTAACTAAATTATTAACCACTATGTATTCAAATGCTTTCTATAAATAGGTGTTCCCTTTTGGGGCAAACCTCGTGATGTTGGAACTCAAGTTGTTGATGAGAACAATCAGCTGATCTATGCTAATAACCTGTATGGTAGATATAATTTTGCATCTTTGGAAGACATCCAATCCAGAGATTACATCAAGGGAGGGAGTGCAATTTTCATCTTCAGTGTACAAGGTAAATTTAAATATTTTCATTGCTAAACTTAAATACTGTATTTGAAACTTTTACAACAGAAATGCATGAAGTGATGCACGTTTTCAGGTACATATTTTAAATTTCTTCTTTCAATAGATCTCACACCTCTAGTTAATGGAAGTTCACTGCCATGTCCTCAAGTGAGAACAGTGAATATTACACATTCTCCTGGAGACCAGGATAAAGGACCTTGCTCATCACGGTACACAACTTATTAAATTAGGATTCATATGAAGAGAAAACATATCATATGAAACAATATATGATGGGAAATATACAAATTCATAAGAAAATAGCAGTAAGCAGTTTGTAAGAATGTCTGTTGTTACTAGATCTGAAAGCTAGTGCACGCTAGTGCTAGAAACTCTTGCAGTGACTTTTGCACGCATGAAAGTTTTAATAGACTTCTCAAAAATGCTTTTACAGGATCTCAACCACCTCCACTCCAACTCCAAAAACAACAAATGACAGGTACTCCAATTTTCTCGAACATTTTTCTTTTAAACACAAACAGAACTGTTATTCATGTAAAATTTTAAAGATACCTCTGAAAAATATGTTTTGTCACTCTTAGGATCTCACCCACCACAATTGCAATTCCAGACACAACAGATGACAGGTACTCCTCATTTCTCAAACATGTTCTTTTTTTTTAATAAATAGAAAGTGTTTCTTGTGACCAGAAACACTAAAACTCTCACACATATAAGAATTTTAACCTATCTGTTAAAAATACTTTGTTGTTTACAGGATCTCACCTACCACAATTCCAATTCCAGACACAACAGATGACAGGTACTCCACATTTCTCAAACATTTTCTGTTTTGTTTTGTTTTGAATAAATAGAAAGTGTTTCTTGTGACCAGAAACACTAAAACTCTCACACATATAAAAGATTTTAACCTACCTGCTAAAAATACTTTGTTGTTTACAGGATCTCACCTACCACAATTCCACCTCCAATCACGACAGATGACAGGTACTCCATATTTCTCAAACTTTTTCTGTTTTTCTAATAAATAGAAAGTGTTTCTTGCAACTAGAAACACTAAAACTCTCACACATATAAAAGATTTTAACCTACCTGCTAAAACAGGATCTCACCTACCACAACTCCAATTCCAGAGACAACAGATGACAGGTACAACAATCTTCCATTTGTAAGATTGTGTTGTTATCACAAGCTGTAAACTCTACTGGATCTTAAAATTTAGACATTCTACTGCTGAACACAGTATAATTTTGTGCTCAACACAAAAAGCTTTATTTAAGGATAGTCATCAGCAAAACTTATAGTGAAGCAGCACATGCAGAGGCTTGGTGTACCAATGGAGGAATAAGGTGAGATGGTGAAAGCTGATCTGTGGTGGTGAACACTTAATGGAGTAGACAAAAGAAGAAGAAAGGAAGCTGTAATCATTTCAATATTTGATGCAGGATTTTAAATTGTGTTATTTTCACATACATACCATATAATGCTTTGACTTACACAGGACCTTGATGATGATGAAACTAGTAATGCTAATATTAAAGTCTTTTATCTCAGCCCATGTATTTCTTAATGAGTTATGCAGTGGCCCATAAGAATATAGTCACCAGCCAATCAGAATGCCTGTAATTCGCCTTTGCTAAAATAATGAATTGTTTTCAGTACTAATGTGTAAAATTACAAGACAACTGAGTGTATTATTTGTTGCAGCTTGCAGCACACATAAATTATGCCCAGTAAAACACAACAGAGCTGATGGCAATGTAAACCTTCTTCTGAAATGTATAACTTATCATAAGCTATCTGTGCATAATTTATTTCCTTAATTCGTTTCTTTGTGTTTTAGCATTTTTGGATTCTCTCCTGGTATGATGGCCTCTCCTTTCCACACACTTCTGCTAGCCCTGCTGCTTTTGATACCCTGATGTGTATTTCATCCACATCTGGAATCTTTACATGGGCAGAGCAATATACTCTGCCAGATTAATTTTTGTTATTTTTGGATTTTGCTACTGTATGGCCTGATAATTATCCATTCCTTTTTGATTTATTATAGATGTTTCCAATGTAGTGGTTTGCTTTTTTGGTGGTGAAACCTTTCATTGTGGTTGTTGGTTTAATAATAATCATTTGCAACAATGTTTTCATTTTGTGCATACAATATAGTGACTAAAATAAAGCAAGCAAAAAATATGTAAAATATGTGTAGCTTTTAAACTGCTTTTGACCAATATCAATTTATAATCATATGACAGTTTTGTTTACTGCAGTTTTCAATCATGAGCAGTCCACATAGTTTGAAGTTACCATAATGTATTTAAAACAAAATGTAAATGAAGAGAACACACTGTTCTTGTTATCAATTTAGTTTTATTGATTTTACACACATATAGTTTCTTTGGTTTGGCACCCATGAACGACAACTGGCTGCACACACTCCCCCCTTCTGTTCTCCCATCTCACTATAAAAAGGAAAATCTCATTAGCCCAATCACCTACACCTCTACCTGCAGCCTACCTGGCACCGCCCCTTGAGCACACTGCACCACCCCTCTCCTGCAGCTGACCCAGGGTCCGCAGTGTAGCGGTAGACTACTGTACCCATAAGGCTGTGTGTGGGGGAACTTCTGGGTTACGTAGTAAAGTTGGAAAATATCACCCGAACGCGCTGCATCCAGTTTCATCATTTATACGTGGTGTCAGAAGTGCGAACGACGGTCTCCACAGTATGTTCGAGTACAGTACGGTGCAGTTAACTTGCAAGAGGTTTTTTCGCCTCAGTGACCCGAACAAGACCAACATGCATGTGAAGCGTGGCCGAGGCTGTTACCAGCACTAGCAACAAGGCATGTGTGCGCACTCAGTCAAGCAAGAGCCCCACATGTCGGAGTGAGGAGACGGGGTCCGCGCACCGGAAAGCTTGGATTCTGATCGCGAAGAAGCCAGGGATCCACATGTCACAATGGCAACCACGGTACAAATAACACTCCCAGAAACATTTGACTTTTCTCATCCTGCTGAATGGCCAAATTGGATCAGATTTCGCATTGCAACCGCTTTTAATAACAAATCAGATGAGTATCAGGTTAACTCACTCCTGTAAGCTATGGGAGATGCTGCTGATGATGTTTTGGCAGTTTTATCACTGAGTGATGCAGATAAAAAGAAATATGCAACTGTCGAAGAGGCATTTGACAAACATTACGTAGGAAAACACAACGCAATTTTTTGAAAGAGCACAGTTTAACTCCAGACGGCAGGATGGTAAAAGTACAGAGTCTTTCATCACTGCTGTGCACAGACTTGCAGAAGATTGTGCATTTGGAGCACTCAAAGATGAACTCATAAGGAACAGAATTGTGGTTGGCATAAAAGACAACAGACTGTCCGAGCAGCTGCAAATGGACTCAGAGTTGACTCTTGCTAAAGCCACTGAGAAAGTTAGGCAGAGCGAAACGGTAAAGTAACAACAATCAATACTTCACCGCAGTGTGGCAGTGGAGAAAACACGGAACATGGACACAATACGGACAAATACAAAACGTGGGAAAATGCAGACGTGGCAGAAGAAAGAACATTTCCAAAGGCGAATGTCACAGATGCTGGAAGATTTTGAAGGGGTAATTTGTCACGCCGATGATGTGCTTGTATATGGCAGAGACAGGCAGGAGCACGACCAGAGGTTGCACTGTGTACTCTAAAAGTTTCAGAAGGAAGGTCTCACTCTGAATGAGAAGTGTGAGTTTGCTAAAAGTCAAATAATCTTTGTGGGACACAAAGTGTCAGCAAAAGGCTTTGAGGCTGATCCCGACAAGGTAACAGCAATCCAGCAGCTGCTGCAGCCTCAGAGTGTGGAAAATGTGCACCGTCTCATGGGCATGGCTAACTAAAGACAAAAACAAGTGGCTATAGGCGGAGCCACAGGAAACAGCGTTTCGGAGACTAAAAGGGATATTAAGATCTCCAGAAGTGCTCGCTCAGTACTCCAACTCAGCAGATACACGAGTCGCTGCAGATGCATCACCATACGGTATCGGGGCTGTTCTCACTCAGAAACAGGGAAATGCCACGCGCAAATAGACAAGGTCCCTCTGGTCCCTCTTCTGAGCACAAGAGGCCTGGACGACCTGCCTCCACGCACCCTGAGATTCCGCCTCAGGCTGCTGCGCTTTACTTTCACCATTGTCCATGTTCCAGGGAAGAACCTCGTCACTGCTGATGCCTTCTCACGAGCACCGCTGGCAAGGCCTCCATCTGCTGGGGATCTTTAGCTGGAAAAAGAGGTGGAGGTTTTCATGGACTGTGTAGTTTCCCATCTCCCAGCAACAGATAAAAGGCTGGTGGAGATTAAGTTGGCGCAGGAAATGGATGACCTGTGTAGAAAGGTGGTGTATCAATGTAGGACAGGCTAGCCAGACAAAGGTAAACTAGATCCAGAGTTAAGGGGGTACTGGCAATACAGAATGGACTTCAATGTGGTTCATGGTCTTCTTATGAAAGGGGAGAGACTTGCGATACCACCTCAAATGAGAGCAGAGGTTTTGTCACGTTTCCATGAAGGCCACCAGGGCGTTTCAGAATGCAGGTTCAGAGCAAAAGAGTCAGTGTGGTGGCCGGGCATCTCTACCCAAATACGTCAGATAGTAGACAGGTGCGAAACATGTCAAAAACACAGGTTACAGTGCCGTGAACAAATGCTGGCAACTCCTGTTCTCAACCGCCCATGGCAAAATGACGGCATGGATCTGTTCGAGTGGTCAAAGAAACACTTCCTGCTGATTATTGATTTTTTCTCAAGGTACATTGAGATAGCTAAACTTAGACACACAACTGCAGAGGTCACTATTAATGCTATGAAAGAGGCCTTTGCAAGACATGGAGTTGGTATCAGATAACGGGCCGCAATTTTCATCAGAACAGTTCAAGCACTTTGCTAAAGAGTACCAGTTCACACATGAATCAAGCAGCCCCAGGTACCCCCAAGCCAATGGGGAGGCAGAACGCATTGTTCGTACCATTAAAGACTTGTGGAAAAAGGACTGTGACTACAACAGAGCACTGCTAGCGTACAGGGCCACCCCACTGGAACATGGGCTCATGCTGGTGCAGATGCTTATGGGGAGACACCTGCGTACCTCACTGCCACAAGCTACGGCAAAGCTGGGGCCAAAGTGGCCCGACTAACAGGCTTTTTGCAATAAAGGTTAGGAAGGGAGGCATGAGCAGGCAAAACACTACGGCCGCAGACATAGAGTCAGACCGCTTCCGGAACTACCGTCAGGAGAGAAGGTGTGGATTACCAAGGAAGGAACTACTGGAGCAGTAGTTGGACCTGCCAATGCTCCCAGATCTTATGTGGTAAAGACTGACAGGGGTTTTCTGATGAGAAATAGTAGCCACCTCAGACCAACAGGGACTATTACCAGTTCTGGTCGAGTGGTGAGACCTCCTGAAAGATTGGATGTGTAATTCTCTGAAGTTATCCATTCATGCCCTAGTCAAAGCTGGGTTAGGCTGTTAGAGATGTTTACAATAATGTGTTTCGTTTAAATGTAAGTGAACAAATGAGGGATGTGTCGAATTTTCACGTTTGATGATGCTCCGCATTTCTGTTCTTGTGAGCTGTTTGAGTCGTTATGAAGTATGTCTTTAGCTAAAAGGAGGAGGTGTAGCGGTAGACTACTGTACCCATAAGGCTGTGTGGGGGGGAACTTCCGGGTTACAGAGTAAAGTTGAAAAACATCACCTGAATGCGCTGCGTTCAGTGTCATCATTTATACACACAGCTCCAGCACACACAAACATTCGTGGTTCATGATTTTTTCAGCATTACTTGGATTTTAATATGCACAGATCATTTGGCAGTGGTGAACATAATTTACTAAGATAAAGAAATTAATTATTTTGGTGATTTAGAGTCCAATGACTCATCATGGCAGAATGGAATCCCAGTGGTGATAGGAGTTAGGACAGGATCCTCAAGGGTCTAGAGACTGGTAGTGGTGAAGATGAAGATGAAGACTGAAGCTCTGAATGACTTGGGTATGGTGGATATGGTGAGGAAGTGGGCTGCAAAAAAGAGAATCTGAAAGGCAGAATGCAGGGCACTGAGACTGACAGTAATGTCTGTACTGAGATTGATGTTTGTAATGAGCAGTGTTGAGTAAGTTACTTTAAATTAGTAACTTAGTGACATTACTAGTTACTTCTAACAAGTGCACTGTGCCACCTACCAATAGAAAGGAAAAAATAATGTGCATATTTCCACAAGAGAAATCCCACGCCTGGACCGTCATTGACCACCGCCATGATTCTAGCCTACGTCACAGCGTCATGTGCTTTTTTTTTTATATCCAACACGATGCAGTCGTGGTGCTTTCGATAGTCCTCAGAACTCAGAAATTCTGCCTTCCAGAAAGGAAGATGTAGGTAACACCAGACTGCAGATGAGCTGCATACAGGGCTGGACTGGGACAAAAAATCAGCCCAGGCATTTTGACTAGAGACCGGCAGCCATTATAGGAAAAATCATAAAGCCTTTGAATGAAAACAAACACTGTTGTGACAGTGATGTACACTGTTTTGATGGTATATATGCATTCAGATAATTATTTTTTAAAAGCTAGATATTTTAAATGAGAATAAGAAAGAAAATTACTTTGTGCCCCCCCTTTTCCTGTTAATGCCCTCCCTGCCCCCCTGGCTAAACTTTGCTTGACCCGCCCCTGCACAGTTACCAGCTGTCAGCTACATAAAAAAAAACATCAGCTGATACTAGAAAGTAATATTAAAAAAAATTCTAACAACAGCTGATCAAGCTTAAACGTGCTGCTGTTGTTTAACGCGACATCCGCTGGTTTCTTCTTTCTGGCGGATAAACAACCAAGAGAGAAAAGCTGATCACCTGATCATTGATCAGTTTCATGATTGAAGAAGAAACAGGAGAGGGAGAGAATGACAGAAGAAGAGGCAGCTGACAGCAAAGACACAGAATAACCCCAGCTTTGTGTCTTTTTCATTGTAGCTGAAGCTGCATTTCTTTTCACCTCAATACGAAACACGTAATATTTTCTCTGAATACGAGACAATTCTGTTTTTTAGGCGACGGTTGGCAACTCTAATAATTAACCTTATGAACAAAATAAAGTTCAACATCAATAACATCATAGCACCCACCCAGCTGTATAGAAACTCTGTCATGTTAGCTAGTACCCAGTACGAAAAAGTCAGCATAACGAAAATAAATGACACCTTAACTTGGTTTATATCTGACCCAGATATACTGCGGGTCATAAGTTCTTACCTGAAGTTCAGTTCACCTGACACTCGGACCGGCGGACGCCTCGGGTCTCTCCTCTTGCCTCCCCTTTCCCTCATCCACCTGCTGGCCTCCACCACTTGCTAATGTTACTGAATCTGTGGTAGCTCCGCGATAGCCACCGCACGAAGTAACGAATAACGACCCTATCTTAATTCCAGTAACGACTAACGCGTTCCTGATTTTGGCATAATGACTAGTTACGGTGCTCGATACCACAATAATAACGTAGTTACTGTAACACGTTACTTAATAACGCGTTAGTCCCTACACTGGTAATGAGCTTATTACATAAGTATTAACAGGATGTTTCTCTACCTCAGTAAAATGATTGAATGATCCAGAACAAACCATCAAAAGGTGGGGCTCATTTCACTTGGCATTATAAGGCATTATGTCTATCAAACACACACAGGCACACACCTACGCCAAAATGCAGATTGCACTGAAGTATTCCCTTATGGTAATACTCCATTGCAATGCAGTTTCATAATAAAAAACTTAATAACTACCTTTCTTGTATAAGAAATATCTGCAAAGTTAGTATGCCTTTGTTGATTACTAGTCACTTCCTAAAAAATTATTTTTGTACATAAGATACCTTTTGGCTTTCAAGTGATGCAGGAGATATGCGTGACTAAACCATGACATCATGCAACTCCACTCGGGATCACTCATAATGCAGGGATTTTAACTTAACCCTTGGATGTATAAGTGAGTCAAAAATGACCCTGTGGGGTTGTTTTTGCTTGCAATACTTTTGTAATGAAAAGTTGTAATTATTTCATATTCTAGCTAGTTCATTTAAAAAAAAGGGGGTTTGATATCGTGCCATTTAAATATTGAAATTACCTTTTGTACATTTTACAACATTTTAGTTTTTGTTTTACTACTACAAACTTCCATAAGTGAGTCAAAAATGACCCCCATTTATTTCCTATGGAATTTCATGTGAACCTTTGATTCTTATTAACTGTCAGGAATATATACCTAATGGACCATAAAGAGTTACACCGCTTAGGAAGAATATTTTACACAGCAATAACTAACAGACAACATTCATTTAGGCTTCAGACAGTGATTCATCCCCAGTGATTGTGTCACCGGATACGAACAGCTTTGTGCCGTTTTGGGTAGGTTCAAATTTGTTTTGTTTTTTTTTTGTTTGTTTTTTTGTCTGTCCCATTTGGTTCTTTAGCCGTCAGAATTGTTGTCTGAAGACCAACAAGAATACCAAATGGATTTATTTTGCCAAATGGATCATCATGGCATTGCCTGACTGAGCGACAGGCACCAGGCCCCGCCAAGTAGCCACCGGGAGTGAGCTGGTGCATACCTGAGCGCCCAGCCCCGGACACCAAGAACCACCAATGCACAAACCCCTGAGGGCATCAGTTACCAGCAGGGAGTGTGGTGAGGGGAGATAGGCCTCCACACTTGGAGGGCCTGGGAG
>VUQP01023597.1:4752-15765 GCA_015108555.1 Coptodon rendalli
TTAATAAAAAAAAAAAAAAAAAAAAGTTAAAAAAAAAAAAAAAAAAAAAAAAAAAAAAAAAAAAAAATAATAAAAAAAAAAAAAAAAAAAAAAAAAAAAAAAAAAAAAAAAAAAAAAAAAAAAACCCGCGCACACACCCTGTTGACAATAGGAAGTTCATTTAGTAAATTTTAATTTCAGCAGATGCAGGTTAACCAGTAGATGTCATCTTATATGAAAGAAGAAATGTCAGGGTGGCTTTTGTCTGTAGTTTATATCACATTTACTGTCAATTGAACATGTAACTGTTATAAAATGAAACACGCAATTATTTAGTTTCAAAATTTACCACAGCGGTAGAGTTTATTCAGTCTTTCTATGTCCAGCTGGCTCAGATGTGTCCTCTGACCTATCTCCACACCACTCTGCTTAGGCAACACAGTTGGATTTCCATTTGTACTGAAGAAATCCCTGCAAGACCGGGGGGAGGGTAAACTTATCTGGAGTAAGTACTTTAAAACTAGAAAATGAACTGAGGACGACGTCAACTTACCGCCCGTAGTGCATTATGGACGTCAGATCATATGGTAGGTTTTGAGTGTTTCCATGCTTCACCTTGAAGTTATTTTCTTTCCCTTTAAGGAAAAAGAAATCCAAAACAGCATAGTTGAACATGATGCATCTACTGTATCACAATAATAGCCAAAGTAATTTCTTCATACTGAAGTTAATGTTCCCTTTTTTTTTTTAATGTGCAGTACAAGAGACAGTTATAGTTCTTGTTTCAAGAAGATGAAAGCTTGAACAAGGAGAGACTGAGCTGGCAGGAGAGGATCTTAACATTCATGTGCACAAACTTGTACTTTATATTCCATCAACACCACTGGGGGCATATTTTCCATTATACAAACCAAGAGGTCACACTTTTACTGACCAAAGATTTAAATTGCATCTGAAGTAACTGGGCTGTGTGAACAATCTGGATCCAACTTGTTTTTAACTGCATTACAACTAATGCAAAAAGCAAATGAGCTTGTGTACCTGCCACAATATTCTGCCAGTTCACTGTGACATATTTATCCCGGTCTTCACGAGTGTGTTCATGATACAGTCCCAGAGCATGGAGCAGTTCATGGCAAAGGTTCCCCATGGTGCACATTGACGGAAAGAAGAGCTGCTGGGCTCCTCCTTGACAACCAACGAATGAGGCACAGCTAGGGGCAAAATAAATAAATGTTAGAGTTCAACCACTCCGTTCTGACCTGAGATTCTCCCTTAATGTCTGAATATATGGATAATGGAGGCCAAATTGAATGGAAAAGGCTGCAATTTGTGTCACAAACTAGTAATAAGTAATAAGATTAATTGCTGGGCAGGCTTTAATGAGTGGGGGAGATTTATCCCTCCCCCATGGTCTTGTATGACCATTGCCTACTTTATGGGCTTTCCCTTTTGCTGCCAAGCATGTTGTTTCCCCATCTATTAATCTGTCATTAAAGCCTTTTCTTCCCCATCCCTTTCTAATATCCAGTATTCAAGTCTCTAGTGAAACCACCACAGTATAAAATTGGATTGAATGATTGAAGCCTTTAAAGGTAGATCTGTAATAAAAACAGGTGTGGCAAAGGGCAAGCCAGCAAATGCTGTAAGTTTCCGATTTTCCTTACTGTTGCTTTGTTTCCTTGGAAACAATTTGTTATGGCAGTTTCCTGTACTGCTTCATCTTTAACAAAATAATGAACCTACCCAAAGATAGTTGACTTCTTACCCATTGCCAGTCACAAGCTTCAAATAGTTCGACTCAGTGTCTCGTTTCTTAAAACGAACACATGTGACATCCGATATCATCTTAAAGGCAGCTTTAATTTCTGCCTCTCGGGAAACTGTTGGAGTCAAAACCAAATCAGTTATCATCCAGTAATCAAATATCTGGCCCTATTTGAGGCACAACAACCTACCCAGTTCATCAGTGATGATGTAAGGGATGGTGGCATCCGGCCAAAGAGTCTGTACAGCATTTCTGTTCTCCTGCAAGTTTAAACATACAGCAATTAGCAGTGCCACACAAAATATAAATAAATATAAAACCCCTCCATCTTACCGGTATTAGAATGTCTCCCTCCTGGACTGGCATGTCTTGATCAAAGTCTGACAGAGTGCAGTATATAAAAATCAGAAAAAGTAGTCATTGGATATGAAAATGATGTGATTTAGTGTGGCCCTCTAATCAAGAGGCTGATTTTTCCATCTGCAGTAAGGCTCAATTTTGTGATCGGCTTTTCCATGGCCATATGTGCAAGGCAAGAGGCAGCGAGATAAGAAAGATCCCAGAACAGAGCCAGCTGACTGGACATTGATTAACTGAAATAGTGCTTGATGGCATCCGGGTATCTCATCTGGGCTGGCTAAAGCATCTTAAAAACTGTTTCTATAATAGGCTGTGTAGAAAGGCTGACACTAGCTGATCTGCCAGGATTGTGGCCAGTCTTATCTCATGCTATGCTCAAGTTTTACCTTTCAAAGTTTCTGCACTCTCATTCTTTGAAGATTCAGGTTCTGGAGCTGCAGCACCTGCAGACAGCCACATATTTAGAACACCTCAAACATAAAACCTGAGAGTCTGACGTCCTGTGAAAACAAACCTGAAGCAGAGCCAGTTGTATTTGAAGTAATGTGGGTGTCATTGAAAGATGTGGCATAATCTGAAACCGAAACACATTCAACGTCCATCATGTTTCCACTTTTAAGCATGTACAAAATACTAATACTAAAAACTAATTGTGAAGCTATAACCCACAAAAATAATGACCAACCTGAAGCAGGACTGGTGGCATTCAGGGCATCAGTTAAAAATCTTGGACCAACTAAAACAGAAACTACAAGTACGCACAATGTTTTTAACCAAGAAAGATACAATTAATCTGCAGGATCTGTCTGTCAATGTCTAATCATAGAACAGTAGACTAGCACAAGTGAGTCAAGCCAACACAAAACTGTAGCAGAGTCTGTATTATTGTGGGTGTCATTCAAATTTAAGGGATAATCTGAAACAAACATCCAATATTGACCATCTTTCCTATTTTTAAGCATGTACACAGTATACCAGGGGTAGGCAACTCCAGGCCTCGAGTGCCAGTGTCCTGCAGGTTTTAGATCCCACCCTGGGTTAACACACCTGAATCAAATGATTAGTTCATTACCAGGCCTCTGGAGAACTTCAAGAAATGCTGAGTCATTTAGCCCTTTAAATCAGCTGTGATGGATCATGGACACATCTAAAACCTGCAGGACACCGGCACTCGAGGCCTGGAGTTGCCTACCCCTGCAGTATACTAACACTGTAATGGCCTTCCAATGACAAAACAATTATTTGTGCCAACCTTTAGCAAGACTGGTGGTATTCAGAGCATAATTTAAAGGAGTTGCACCACCTGAAATATAAAGCACATCCAGGGTTTACATTGTGCAGTACAGATTCCATATAAATGACAGCAACAACACACAAAAAAAAAGTAATCAAAGAATTTCACACAGCAACCATCCTGGGATTTACAAGGGAGTTAAGAATAATGATGGAATTCATATTCTACTAATGGAAAATAATCTGAGTCACTCAGTGACCACCAACCTGGAGCAGAGCTGGTGGTAATGAAGGTGTCATTTAAATATATGGCATCGTCTGAAACAAACATCCAAGTTTCGCTTTTTAAACAGGCAGAGTTATATTAACACTAATGTCTTTCCAATGACATAACCCACAGGAACACATTAGCACAAACCTTCAGCAATACTGCTGGCATTCAGGGCATCATTTAAAGGAGCTGTGCCGACTGAAATGGAAGCAATGTTTATAAAGCGCATGTAACAAAATACTAAATCTGTTCTATGGTTATACATAACCATAGAAATGGTACAATTCCCAAAACAATTTTCTTAATTAGAGAAAGTAACAAATGTATAAGGGTGCTAGGGAATTAACCAGATGCCAACCTGGAACAGAGTTCGTAGTGTTCAGAGTGTTTTCTAAAAAAATATGATAATCTGAAAGACAACGATATCAAGTGTTGACCATTTACACTTTTAAGCATGTACAAAATATATTGGACACTAATGGCTTTCCAATGACATAACTCTAAAATATTTCAGCAAGACTGCTGGCATTCAGAGCATCATTTAAAGGAGTTGCACCAACTGAAATGGAAATCCAGTACAGATTTCATATAAATGACAGTAACGGTACCAGAATCAAAGATTCTGGGTTATGGGTTATTGTACACCCATTGTATGCAGTGCTCCACACTAAATCATAATATCATATGCACAACAACCACCCTGGAGACAGTTAAGTGGACTGGATTCATGATCTAACAAATCTAAAATATTCTGATTGCTTCAGTGAGCACCAACCTGGAGCAGAGCTGGTGGTATTCATTGTGTGATTTAGAGAAATGGCATAATCTGAAATAAAAATACATCCAATATCATTCATGTTTCCACTTCTTATTTTAAGGGTGTACAAAATAAACACTAATGACTCTAGCTGCACAACCCACAGAAATGGATTTGAACCAACATTCAGCAAGACTGCTGGCATCCAGGGCATCTGTTAAAGAACTTGCACCATCTGAAACAAATACCGAGGACCCATGAAGCAAAAAATATTCTGTCTGTAGAGACTTCTATTGTATCACAATAGAAGCGTTAGAAATTCTTTAAGTCATCATTGTGTTCTAGCAAATCTAAAAATAGTGCAAGTGCATTAACTGATCACCAGTCTGGAGCAGAGCTGGTGGCATTGTGGGTGTAATTTTAAACAAAAGAAAAACAAATAAAAGCGTAATCTGAAAGAGACACATCAAAAAGCTATCATGTCACTTTAGAACTCTTAAAATAAGGGGAATTGCTGCACATCTCATACTGCATCCATCCTGAAATCTACATGCATGTAATCTGCACCAACCTGATGCAGAGTACGATTCATTGTGAATTGTCAATATCTTAACTACATTTGGAAATGTTATTGATTATAAATTAGAAAAAAACAATACAAAACTCTAGAGCTTACCTTTTGGAGTCGCTGCAGTGGTGCTCTCATACCCACCCGTGGTGGTGGCAGATAAAGAAACATTACCTATAAAAATGTACAATCCTCAGATTATTTGTTATATTGCAGCATATGTAAATTAAACATGCCAATGAGCACCAACCTGCGGAAGGACTGGCGGGACTGATGGGAACACTGCCAACTACATACACACAAAAATATGATCACTATTAAGCTAAAAATCCATACTTTGTAGTATGTATGTTTTTATGCTGTACCTGTTGACATGCAGAAGGCAGCCAGCAGCCACATAATGCAGCAGGGCATCTTTTGGCAAAGAGAAAAGCTGTAAAAGCTGTTATCGCTCTGATACATATATATATAAATATATTACTATCTCCACAGGTGTCATCACTTCCAGTGATTACAGCGTTCCAAACTAAAAATTAGACCACTAGATGGCGCTACATTATTTTTGGTTGGCAGTGATAGAAGAGACATTTTACAGGGAGGCGATATAACACTCAAACAATCTTGAATTGAGATTATGGGAGAGACAGCAAAATGTCATTTATTATGCATTTGAGCTGGATATCATGCCTTTTTATTTTTAATGTGTCATGTCATGTATTTGTTTTCTAATGCCCTTCCTTTGTGGAGGTCATGGGAATCTAATGTGCTTGCAAAATACATGCGTTCACCTTTTTGTCCCCCAGTCACCTGTGACTCACCTTTAAATCTGCTGTCCAATAAAAGCCAAATAAACAAGAACTACTTTTAAAGGACCCTCATAGCCCTTCAACTCTTCATATATATTCTGGAGATCTATGACTGCTTAAATGAATTTTTAATGAATACTGGAAGAGAAAGTATTTTTAAATAAATGACTGCTGTGCAGCAGTGGTGGCGTGGTTAGCACTGTTGGCTCACAGCAAGAAGGTCCTGGGTTTGAATACACTGGCTAAAGTATTTCATGTTTGTGTGGCGTCTCTCCACTTCCTCCCATAATGCAAAGATGTGCCTGGGTTAGGTTGCTGTAACAATAACAGCAGTAAATACCTCAGATTGCTTAGCTGGCTCTGAACCAAGGTTGTCAAACACAGGGACCTAAACCAGCTTGCCAACAAATGTAATCTCGATATCTTTGCAAAGGTGAATATTTTTTGGATTTCATTATATCTTCACTGTTAATTTCATCCAAATCACAGGCCTGAATTATTGCTAATTTTATAGCCTTATTACTGACAGAGGCAGTACCCACAGCCTGGTATAAGATTAAATGAGAGCGCTGTTAGTATTCCATTATATAACTGAAAATTTATTACTTTGTAAACAAGTAAGTCTGACACCTTCCCCAGTTTCGTTGCTCGAGCATGACTACAAGATGGCGCAAAATGAACATTTAATGTATTTTGGTCCTGAACTGCAGTTTAGTCACGGCTATGTTTGCTATCAGACTGAAGGATGTCTCACAGTAGAATCCTCTAATAAACGAAATGTTGTCAGTGTTTCACGGGTGGTCAGAAGTCAGCGACTTCAGAACAGGATTGACCTGTAAGACACACTTCAGGGCTAAATACTTCGAGTCAACTTCTTGGCTATGTGTCATCACAAATGTTGCATTCATGTAACGTCGGACATATAGTAGAGTATATGTAACTAGAAAGATTCAACTTGTTTATTCTGTCACTTGGAGAATCTCAAGAGTGATAACATTTTTTGTTGTTGTTAATTCATTTTTATTTATCAATAATGATGCATTTGGGTGCCTAACATAAGTATGAATTTGATAGGTACAATAGTACAAGTCTTCATAGTGTGACATGGGTTTTTTGTTAGTGAGTAGCACTGTGTTGTAAATTTGTTCTGTTGTGTATTTTCTTGATTAACTGAAGATATGATCAAATCTAATTCAGCCCAATTACAGTTTATTTACATAGAACTAAAGCCCAATAGTCGTCTCAAGTCATCCAAGACAAATGCAAATATTAGCAATTAACTACGGTTTATAGTTTGTGTAGTTTGAAGTAATGACTTGGAAAAGAATCTGGTTTAGCACAGCACAAAACAGTTACATTAATAACAAATTGTTAAAAAATATGTGTGATTTTTAGTTTATAGTGGTTATTATTAATATATGTTTTTTAAATCCCACATACAATATATGTGGGATTTTAAAAAATATATCAATAAAACAACATCAGTAAGACATGTAAGTTATAGGATTTGTTGGACATCAATAAAAAATATTTCTATATTTTAAAAATATAAAACATTTTAAAATCCATGTAATGTCTTACTCTTTAACAGACAAAATCATGAAAATGAAAGAAGAGTTAATGTGACTGCTGTTACTGTTAATGCTACTTGTTGCCAGTTTCCACATTCATAAATGTAAATTTACAATTACTTTCTTGCTATATGCCCTCACATATTATCATTTTCTCGTTGCTTTGTTTGTCCTTTTCTGTGTGACACATTGATTTTGTTTCAATTGTCTGTTTGTTTGTTTGTTTGTTTTGTTTTGTTTCTTCTTTGTGACCTTTCCTAATTGTTCTATTGTGTATTGGCTTGCACGTTTACCTAACAAGGAACAGATATCCGGGAGGAAACACAAATTCCTTCTGTGGAGACCTGTTTTGAATAAGTAGCCAAAATTGTTTTTTTTACCCTGGCAATTACTTAACACTTAACACTTTAACACGTAAAGTTTTTCACGCGTTTTCAGATGTCATATTTTTCTCACAGACCGCGAACGCCCCCTCAGTCACCATCATGAGAGTCATGTGATGTCCTGTCATGTGGTGCAGTCACTTCCTACTGATTTGGTGAGTAGCAGAGACACTCTGCTGTATCATGTCGTCTTAGTTAGGCTTCACAGACGTTACCCGGTACAGTAACCATGATGTTTGGGTATAAATGTTCTCGCTGCGAGCCTCTGAAGCTGGCTCTGTGGTTCGCGGCCTATCTAGGCTGTTTGTTGATTCGGTCAGGAGCGGCGGAGAACAACAGCCCGTGGTACCAGGACCTCTGCAGGTAACAACACACACACACAGTTTTTTTTTCTTATTTAGGAAACAGCCTAAATAAGTTTGAATCAGCTAGCAAACCAGTACAGCTGAATCAGACTACCCCTGAAACTCGCATAACGTCGATGCTAGTTAGTTTTTCTTGTTCATCGAGGAAAAAAGTGAAGCTTAGCTATAAATGCCGAAACGCGCACAAAACTGTCGTGCTTAATTAGGGAATGCTAAACGTTAGCAACGCTGCGTTCTTCTAACAGAGCAGCGGTGTGGCAGTATTTACATAAATAAACGAATCGGAAGAAAATAACAGCATAAATATGGGAGTTAAAATAAAGTCAGCGTTGTCCTTCTTCAGTGGAGCGCTGTCTCAGTAGCTGCTCTTCAAATATTGACTCAGCAATAAAGCGCAAATGATAACCCGGTGACTCAACGCTTGGGTTCAGCCTGGGTTAATATTACTTCCTCGATTTGGCAGCTTCTGAGGACGTTGGTTACAAACACACATGGCTTCAGTTAACTTCTCCCTTAGTTTCTGTTCCTCGTCTGTTCCTTTACAGTGTGGTTTAGGTCAATATCCGTATTGATAAATGTGGGATTATTCCTTACGTTCAGAGAACACGGTGTGTTTTTGTATTTTTTAGGCTTTACAACACCTGTTTTATTAGAAAAACATCTAATACCACACAATACCATATCACATTATACCTAACAGGGGGAAAATAATGATGCTAATGATTAACTCATATTTTAATGAAAGTGAAAGTGACAAGAACATTTCTGAACTGTTGGAATTTTTAGTATACAACCATTGAATACTGTCCTCACTAACGTGCCATTAAAAGATTACTTCAATATTAGTTAAAAATGAGAAGTGAAACCTTGTGTGTGTAAGGCTTGCACATGTGTTTTCCACACTCACTGGAATGGAAGCGTGGGGTTTTTAAAAATTATTTTATGACCTCCTCCTTTCTTATCCCTGTTTTTTAATCCCAGCTGGTTTAATCTCACTTAACTCGGATTAAATGGAGTCCATTTTGTTGTTATTGTTACATTTGTTTGTTAAAGAAAAGAATGCCTTAAATTTAAGTATTTAGAGAAAGGCATCAGTTATTATCTGCCAAGGATTGAAGTGGTAAATTTAGAAGAAGATAATTTAAAACTCTAAGGCACGTTTGTTTTTCTTGTTTATTCAAATTTATTTAAAGGTTGCGTGATGGAAAAAGAAGCCGAAAAACATACATTTGCAAAGCACGAATCATAATTTTTACATAAAAGCTGTACTTCTGTAAACCACTAGATATTTTAAACTGTCATTCATATGTCAGTGTGTTTTGCCATACAGATGAGTGTGATTTATTTAATAGGAGAAATAAGTAAAAGAACACAAGTGACAGTATACATTTTTAAAGATTCATTTCCCATTTCTTCATTGTAGTAACTATTTTTGACTGTTGATAGAGGTAAAAATCCTTTTAGCAATTTTCAAACCTTTTACAGCCCAAAACAATGACTTATTTTTATAGTAGCAGTGGAAATGATAGTCATTTGTTGTCCCAGACTGTAATTTTGTGAGGGTCGGGGCCAACAAGCTCATTTCCTGGATATCTATTTGCTTATTGTCTTCTATTCCTTGTCTTGCAGATATAAATGGGAGGCAATAGATCAAGATAATAAAGTGAGATATACACTAAAGCTCTGTGACTCTTCACCATCAACCAGCTGTGGACCTCACACTGCCGTGTGTTTAAGAAACCTCACCACCAACAAAACACAGTCTGTTGGTGAGTTTTCTGTCTGCCTTGTTTTTTATGTGGGTTATTGTGCCCACCAACCTACCCACTGTTTGTTAGCTGTTCCTCCTCTTGCTGTCCCATCACGCTGAAGAATAACCGTTCTGCACAAATCATGATTCTGGTGCAGGGGGTAAAATGCTCAGTTCAGTTTTTTTTTTTTAAACCTGTCACTATCATCTTAAGCCTGAGATCCAGTATTAGTATCCATACAAAACACAATCATCATAGCAGCAATAACCAGTCTCTACAGTTTGGGTGATGCACGATGTCATCCCCATTGAAAGTGGATGAGAGATGCTGATTTAAAGCCTGAAATGCATAATCCTGCATACGTTGCTCATCAAAAAATTGGATGACCTCTACCATACATTAAAATATGCTCCAGAAATGCTCCTAAAAGCACAAATTTGCTGGAGCGATGCGGTTAGCTAATTCAAAGTAGAGAAGATGAGACCTACGTGCCTGTGTCAGAACACCTGTCAGCCACAGCAGCCATGGCTTTGAAGCTTTAAGAAGATTCAAATGGAGAAGTTATTCCCTAATTATATGGATAGACCATAAAGATGCTTTTTAGTGCCGTTAGGTTGGGTATACAGCTTGATGGCTGTTGGCTTTGAGGTTTTTGTCCAGAGGATTTTGAAAACTCTCAACAGCAAAAAGGGTGGAAGATGCTTCATGTAGTAGAAAGCTAACACAAACAGTCCACTTCTTGAGTCAGACTGTTCTCACTACAGCCTACTGAGACAGGCATCCGCCCACCACTGGTCTGGTTTTATTTGGGATCCTTTCAACAATAGTGTAAAGTGCCCTGGGATGACTTATCTTATTATTTGGCGCTATACAAACAACACTGAATTGATGTCAGTAGGACAGCGTGTTGAATCACAAACCAGCCAGGCATGGCAGCATCAGGATGGCTCATTATAGTAGTATAGTGCTAGTAATATAGAAACTCAGTATGTCGCCTTCAGCGTGAATACAGTGCAATTTCCATGGTAGTACTACAGCAAGTAACTTTCGCTGTTCTGAGAGAGATGTTTTGTGTGTGTGTGTGTGTGTGTGTGTGTGTGTGTGTTTGGCTAAGAGTTAAAGGAAATGAGTTAATCTAATTCCTGCTAATTTGAGAGTTGAGTTTTAGGCGTTAGCTGTGGGCTTGTATGGAAAAACAAAC
>VUQP01023598.1:0-14014 GCA_015108555.1 Coptodon rendalli
GAAAAAGTCTCTTTTTAAAACTTGTTTTATTAGTTTTAATCTTTTAACTTTATGCATTAAGCAAACATTAAATTATATTCAACATTCTCTGAGTGGAAGAAATTGTTTACCATTTAAACCTATTTTCTGCATATTCCAGCATATAAAATAAAATAGTTTTTTGTGTTTACACTCACTCTTTCAAATAGATGCGAGTAAAACACAGCAGAAAATAAATAAAATCAAAGACTCAGTGGTCGTGTTGCTCTATTTTCACCTGCATAGCAGGAGTGGGGCAGGCGGAGGTTTGCCCTGGTGGAGGTGTGTCGTAGCAGTCAGTGGAAGGATCTGGGAGTTTCTCTGTGAATTTCACATTCCTGTGGCAGCGTAATGTCGGTGCTTGCTCGGAAGTTTAGGGGGTTTTTGGCTGTAAAAAGAAGTTTTCTTCCCACGCAGTGAACAGCGGACGCTAATGTTTTTGTCACTTTTTACGGAGTCAAACTCAAAGCAAGGTCAGTACTTCCACGCTTTAAACGCTGCACGCTCATACTCTCTCCCGCACTCGATATATTATCCGTTTTTGATCTGCACACAGCTGTTGCCACGAACGTCGCACTCGCTTATGTCATTGTCATGAGACACTCTCGCAAAAAAATCACGGTTTTAGTAACGCAGTAAAGCAGCATGCTCACGGGAAAGTAACAGTAATCAAATTACCTTTTTTGCCAAAGTAATCCCTTACTTTACTCGTTACTTGAAAAAAGTATTCGGATTACAGTAATGCGTTATAGCTAGCATAAATACTGTAGTGTGTGTGTGAGTACTGTTTTCAATGCTTACCATGGATGAAATCATCCTTGTCGACGTACCACACAGTTCCAGCTTCATACCACACGTCCCTAACCTGAGAGAAAGCAGTATGAGAGGAACAAAGAGAAGGACAGTAACTCTTAAACGCTTTTTGGCTGCACAGTTTCTGCAATCCATGATCATTCAAGCCATTTGCAGAGTGCCACAGCATTAAATACCATTGTTTTCAGAGTTTAGTTCTAGTGAAGTCGCACTTAAAGTGTTGTGTTTTTCTTTATTTTATGCTAAATTTTCAAATAAAGAGGTCAATAATCCCTGTGAGCTCAAAGCTCAGCCTTTAGACAGTCAAACAGAAGACTATAGAATAAATGAGGACAACAATAAAACATATAAGTGTAAATAAGGAAAATTATCCATCCATCTTCTTCCGCTTATCTGGGGCCGGGTCCCAGCGGCAGCAGACTAAGCAGAGAAACCCAGACCTCCCTCTCCCTGGCCACCTCATCCAGCATGTCCAGGGGAACAACAAGGGGTTCCCAGGCAAGCCAAGAGATATAATCTTTCCAGAGTGTCAGGGAGTCTGCCCCGGGGCCTCACACAGGAGGTGCCCAGGAGGCATCCCTGTCAGATGCCCGAACCACCTCAAATGGCTCCTTTCAATGTGGAGCAGCAGCGGCTCTACACTGACGTAGATCAACTGGTAAATTGAGAGCTTTGCATTTACACTCAGCTCTGTCTTTACCACGCTATGCACATAGGTCAAACTATTGAAGTTTGATTTATGAGATGAATAAATCATCTCATAAATAAATCATTCCCCCCCCACACACACACACCCTTTAATTTTGGATTTTGTTGTTGTTTCTCCATTGAATGAAGTGGTAATATTTAATATCTACATAAATGGGTACTGTCACACCAGACAGTATGAAAGCTGGACGTAGCAACCATGACGTCACCTGTTGGTTTCAAATACCGTTCTGAAGATTCAAGATGAATGTTTATGCTGTCACCATCATGGTTGCAAGAATCCAATGGTGAGCTCCAAAAATCCATTTTGCTTTTAAAGGTTCTTAGCTGAGAGACGTGACCCAGAAAGAGAAAGAGAAATCACTGTCCCATAATTCATTGTGATGGACCATCCCACAATTCACAAAAACCATTGACATAATGACCAAAGTCCCCAGATATCCGAATGTTAATTGTAACTGCATTTTCCATTTTATGCCATAACTGATGTAGTTTGAGTTTTTAACAACAGTTTGTTACACTCACAGCTGAGCTCTGAACATCAGACTGCTGGAATAAAAACCACTTCTTGTTGAGTCTTTGCTTTGCATGAACAATGCATATTGCTACTATAAGCTCAAGATTCTGATCTATATTAACTGATGAAAGTGTGCTTAAGGTTCTATAAGATAAATATTCATTAGTAATGTACTTTGTTCTATTGCCACCTTTGTGATTAAATATTATATAATAAATTATTATTATGGAGGGCATATTATTTTGTTCATAGAAATAAACAGGTTGAAGGAAAGTAGCTACACTGGATCACAGCAGGTAAATATAAGAAAATTTGATCTTTTCATTTCATATGCTACTAGACTTTACTAAGATGGGCAAATTATTGTGATATTGCGATAGGGTGATCTGCTAACAATGTGCTCTATCTCAATAGGGGAGCACTGCAGGATTACTAAGGAAAAATAATGCAGCATTAACTCAGGTTTCTCTTTAAAAACACCACGACAGTTCAGATAAATTTGAGGAGACTTACGCTTTTGTAAAAATCTGGCAAAGAAAAGTCACTCGCTGTGTGCGCACTGCTGAGAAAAAGAAGCTCATTTCATGACTTGCAATTGACAAGTCATTAGCCATTGAGAAAACTGAAAACACCACAGCTAATCCTCCTGTGTCAAATACAGTATCATCAAAAACATATAAACGAAAACCTTACAAATTAGGTTTATTTTTATTCAGTATGATCCACAACAGGAAGAACAATGAACTAAGGTCTCAACTAAGGCAGATGAGGGATCTGAATGCAGGGCATAAAGTAGATACATTTTTATTGGAATTTAAATGTTAGTTTTAAAAGGAAAAGGTGTCACGAAAAGGAAAAGAAATCCATTAAAAATATTATTTTAATGTAGAAGAATTTCCAAGTATTCTGCAGGCCTCAGACTATCTGTAAGACCGGATGACAAAAGCATACATACCTCCTTCCTGGCATTCTCTGTCACAGTTGTCTCTGTTTGCATTCCCTCTGGCTCCTGCCTCTCCTCCATCCCCTTCTCTTTCTCCTTCCCTTGCCCAAATTCCTCTATCCTCTCCTTCTTTGTATGCTCCTCCATATTTTTGCTCTTCTTTTCAGGCCTTTTGTCCCACTGTTGCAGCTTCTGCTTTGGGGGCTCTGGTGTTACATCTGGTCTGGTTTCAGGTTTACCCCCGGAGTCAGGAGTCACTATGTGGCACTGAGATGAGGACCTGCCATCTGGCTGTGCTGAGTTGCGTCCTTGAGGTTTGCTGTTGTTGCTGTTGTTGCTGAATTGCTCTGCCCGCAGCGACATTTCTGCCTCGAGGATTGGAGGAGTCTGATCTGGGAGAAGAAACTGTTGCACCAGGTTGTCACTCAGTTTGTTTGGCTGTAGTGGGAAGAAAAAAGTAACAGGCCTCCTTTGACTGTTAACTGAAGGTTATGCATGCATTGTACTTGTGTGTAGTAATGCTACTGGAAATAGTGGGTGATGTGTCAGTCTGCTGGTGCTTTTGTTTGTGTCTTCAGTGTGAATTCTATAGCTTTGATATTAAATGCTTCCAAGTGTTTGAACGATTAGCATTAGTAACAACATTAGTAAGCAAGTATTATTAGCTTAGCCAGCTAGCCACTATTTTAGGTAACAAGCAGTTTATGTCCCTTAACAGGAAAAATCATTTTTAGTTCAGTTCAGTTCATGTTTATTTCAAACATGTACATTCACAATCATTACAAAATATAATTCCATTCTTTTGTTTGAAAAGGGGTAGGCAGAAGTATACACTTATTTGTCCCTACGCCCTCAAGTTTTACCTCTCATTTATTTAATTTTCTTTTAGTCTTAAATTAAACAAACAACATATGAAGCAAAAGTAAAACAAAACAAAACAAACAAAACAAAAAATAAACAAGCCCCACCACAGTATAGTTACTTTCATATAAATAAAGACAGAATGGTTACATTTGCACATTCACAAATTATGAAACAAACTAAACTAAAACACTATTACCAACAACATTACCATCCTGGGTTAACCCCGTTTTCATCATTCTTATATGTTTTTTAAAATTTGTTTTTTATATTTTATTTTAAACTGGTTTATGTTGTTACTTTCTTTTATTTCTTCTGTTAGACTGTTCCATAATTTCACTCCCGCTATTGAGATAGACATACTTTTTAAAGTTGTTCTAGCACTTTGTATTTTAAATGGATAATGTGTGGTTTCCAACAGACCTTGTGGTCAATGATCACACCCAAAAAAAATTTTTTTTATACTTTTCTTTTGGTTTCCAAATAACTTAAATTCGGTTTTATCTAGATTTAATGATAACTTATTTATATCAAACCACTTTAATATCGTAAATTCCAGTGTGATCATCTCCAGAACCTGTGGGAACTTCACACCTGAACAAAATATATTTGTGTCGTCTGCAAATATTACAAACTTTAGAATCTGCGATACTCGGCAAATATCATTTATGTACATAATAAACATTTTTGGACCCGATACTGAACCTTGAGGTACTCCACAAGCAATATCGATCAAATTAGATTTATTTTCGTTTATTTGTACATATTGTTGCCTATTCCCTACATAGCTTTATGACCAGTCCAAAACCACTCCCCTAAACCTGTACCTTTCCAGTTTTTTTAATCATGAAATTTTTAATAGAATTTCATGATTAACAGTATCAAACACCTTCTTTAGATCTAAGAAAACTCCAATTGCGTACCTCTTATTATCCATACATTCTGTTATCTCTTCCATTAAATCTCTCAATGCCAAAGCTAGCATTAGCTAGAGAAAATAAGTTTTATCCAAAGAAGCCTATCTGGCTCTTCTCTGGCTGTCATTACATTACTGACATTGTTTTCTCCAGCCTAGAGAAGTCCATTTCAGAGGCATCTGAGTGAGAGGGTGCCACTTTATTAGGCACACCTGTGGCTAATTAAATGACTAGTCACGTTTGTAGTTGCAGACCAACTCCAACACTAACAACTATAAGATTCAATAAGATATTAAGAGATGGAAAAGAAATGAATGACTTACTGGCTTTTCTTCTTTGACCTCTGGCTCTTTATGTTTGGTCTCTTTCTCTGAATCTCTGACGAGCTGCTTGAGGAAACCGCCAGGCAGAACTGACAGAGGCGGAGGTGGTACCGTTGTGACAATTGGCTTGTTTTCCTCCTTTATCTGTAGTTTGGCCCATTGATGATTCAGGCAGAACAAACAAAATAGAAAGTCATTGTATGGTTTGGATGCAGTGTGCAGTCCATTGGGCATGCACATTAGGCATGCACTGCATGCTCAGCAGAGAGTTAAACAAGTCAGATGCATACGTTGACAATGTATGACAAATGTGTCGGAAAGCGAAAGAGATTTCTTACAGTTCTTATCAAACACTTTATTTTGACCAACACTCAAACATGAGTTCATCAAAACTGCTCCACAGGGTTTAGAATAAGTCCAAAAAGGGGAGGCAGTGTGTGGCACAGTATAAATGAATGTGAGTCCTTTAAAGGCCTCTTTGTAATTAGCTTCCTTCAGCACTTTTAGCACCATGCAGGGTCATAAACAGCTATGAGGTACCTGAGGCGTTGGAGGGTTTTTCCAATAAGAGAATGTGTGACAATCTAAACGGCTGTTAATTTGAGTAGGATAGAATAGAATAGGCCTTTATTGTCATTGTACATGTACAACAAAATTGTGGGTGCTCCGCACCAACAGTACGGAATAGAAATAGAAATAATAAGACAGCAGGAATAAATAACAGACAAGAGGAGTATATACAAAAAGAGGAATAAAAACAAAACTGGAGGAAGACACACAATAAGAAGGTACACATCAGAGGACAGGTGCTTGAAAGTAGTGAAAAGACTGGAATTCTAAAAAAGTTATGGCCTACTGGACTTCGGATTGGGATTTGTTCACGGAGTTAGATTGATGCCTGAGATGTGAGGATTTGGAATTGGTGTAGAGATGAGGAGTGAACCCGAGGCACAGAGAGGCAGCTGTTTTTTCCCTCGTGCTATTTTCATTTAGGTGAAGGAATCATTCTGTAATTTATAGACAGGTGCTCTGCAAAAGACTGAAGTTGTATGTCTGGTCTCACACCAAAGGCATTTTGGTAAATGTGGTGCCACCATTCTGGATTGTTAAACTACAAAAATCTGTCAAAAACATATTAATTTAAAGAAATTCTGTGAAACAGAAAATATTGCGAGCACAGTGAGTCAATGAAAGGCATTGTGTTCAATAATGATAACAATTTTAAAAGCCTTTTATTGTTTCCCCAGCTTTTACATAAGGTGGTGGCTTTGATGAGTGACATGAAGGGCTGAGAAGTACCAGCAGAAATGGGCCCACAGGCCTGACATTTAACTAATAGTTATCACCTGCTGACACAATAGGGACTATGGGAAATGTCAGTGCATTCTGTGTGAAGCTACAGTGTGTGATCATGAAAAACTGTGGGAAAAGCCTGATTATACCTGACTTGAATGGACTACCTTGCCATCATGTGAGCGTGTGGCAGATGGAAGTCTGCTGATGAATTTGCTTGTACAATGCCAAGTTGTTCTTGTTTCAGCAGCAGTCAAGAGTAATGCATTACCCATACCATGTACCAAGTCTGGTCCTAATGCAAAATTTAGACTGGGATACACATTAGTGTGCTTGACAAAGCTTTTTATCAGACTCAAAATTGGACGACTAACCAGTGAAAATGTGCCAGCTTTGTAAAACCCTGCACTTGGCATGAACTTGTGACTGCATTAGAATAGATTTGAGCAGAGGTTCCATGGATGGTTTAAACTTAAATCTTCTCTTTAAAGATTAGAAACCCTCTAGTTCTAGTTCTACTTCAAACTAAATAAAACTGAATATTAGCTTTATGTCAAGCTAATCCAAGAGTAAAACCCCCCAGACAGTTTCAGTAAGTTCAGAAGATGTCACAACTGTTTCTCTGTCAGCAACAGATCTGAAATAATACAGCTACATTCAGATATAATAATAGAGGTACAGTTTATGAGCTTCAACAGAAAAGCCGAGCATCAGCTGCTCAGGCATTAGACTGATTTCGTACACTTGTTCCTGTTTGGGGGGTTTATTTGACACAGAAGCATGGACAAGTGTGGGTCATTTCTTTATTAAACCTTTAAGAAATTAAGCAGGTAAAAGGCCTCGAGTTGATTTCAAATGCAGCTTTTAAAGATTTTCCTGCATGGAGCAAGAACATTAGGAGGGGCAGAATCTGAGAAAAAATGTATTTTGATGTTGCCCAGTATTCAATATCATTTGCAAACTTGCACAGTAATTAAGGGACTGTGCTTAAAATGACAGCAATTCTTAATCTAATTATGTATACTGTAATAATATATCAGTCACATGAAACATGTTACTGTGTAAGAATATTTGCTTTGTTTAAAACCCTTGTGTATGCAATGCAGTGTCAGTTAACCAATACTTTGATATCTTATGCCTTCCATTTGTCTTGCTGTGCTCCACAATGTAGCTACATTAACAGTATTTTCCCAGTGACAGTCTGAAAATCCACTAGCATGCATAAATCTCTTCAGAGATTTGACATCCTATGAGATGGTATCATGTGTACGACAAGGTGTATGAGGGGTCACATCAAAAGGACAGCATGTATTTTCTTTATACTCTGCTTCTGTGTTTTTGCCAGGATATTGTAACACATTTAAAATCCAGTCTGAAAAACAGTTTCCAGTTATCACTGTCTCCTACTTTCCTTTTGTATGAACTGTGGGGAAAGACTTTGTAGCTTATCGGTGATCAGCTGGGACAGACAATTTCGTTTTTTTCTGTAAGGATTTCCACTAACAGTGTTGTAAGCTGGAGTCACTGAGCATAAAAACATCTTTACAATCAACCTGAAAAAAAGGCTGAAAAATGGAGGCTAATCTCGAGGCTTCAAAATGGATAAAAAAAACAACCCCAAAAAAACCTAAACTTAAGCATGACCATCTTTTATGTACAGTCTTTTGGTAGCGTGTGATAAGCAAAATGAACTGAGTGATGAAACTGCCATATAAGGCTGAGTGTTCTGCTCCCATTTGTGGAAAGCGTCAATATTTTGTATCTCAACAGAAGTATCAGTACCAGCAGATTCAGATCGCAAATGTCAAGTGACAGCATGGGGCTGTAAAAAGCTCAAACACTGAACATGCAAGATGACTAATACACCAACCACAGCACTGACATGCTACGATGACTCAGGGTTAGAACAGAGGAGCACTCACTATGTGATCAGTGCACCACACACACACCCACACACACATGTGTGCAGTCACAACCAGCTATTAGAGTTAATGCAGCATGCAGCATTTCTGCACCTCCCTTCTGCTCCCAGAGTTTTAAGCGTGAGGACAGTGCCATGGTTTCACAGTAGGGAGAGGGTTAAGGGGTGTGAGGTGGCTGTGGAGGTGCAGGGTCACGCGTCTGTCAGCAAGATGTGATGGTGGCAATGTGCGTGTGCACAGAGAGAGAGGAACAATCTGACAAGAAAAAAAGAAAACTGAAGTAAATGAGATAATCTTCAGTAAAAGACAGTTATCACACTCACACACCATCATGATCCACATTTCCACTATTGACATACTTCACTGCCACTTTGTGTCTATTGAGACGTCATTATTTTTTAAGAAACTGTCTCGTCGTGCTCCTGCTCAGAGGTTCTGTTGTCAGTCAGCTCACATCAGCTCTGTATGATGTGTTGGCGTTAGTCAATCTTGTCATTATCCACCTTTTTTATGCAACACTGCATTGAAGGCAAGGGCCTGCTGTGATTAATAGGGTCGTAAACACACATATTGTTAAAGCGTAAATCTGTGTTAAAAGTTTTACTAATCAGTAGCTACACTGTGAAAAAAGTTGTGCCTTCCCATTGCCCTTGGCCTCAAACACCATCATGATGTCTTTTTGTGGTTCTGTTTTGTCATGACAGCATTTCCATTGGGTTGAGGTCTGGACTTTGACTGGGCCACAGCACTGATTCTTTCCTTTTTCAGCAGCTGTGCTCGGGATTATTGTTCTGTTGATGACCCAGTTTCATTCAGGCCTTAGCTGTCAGACAGACGGCTTCACATTTGACTCTAGAACACTTTGGTATACAGAGCAGTTCATGTTCTGCTCAGTGACTGTAAGGTGCCCAAATCTTCATCGCTCCACCACCATGCTGACAGTTGGTCTGAGATGTTTGCTATGAACTGAGTCTGAGGTGGAGTTCTTGAGTTTTTTGCAGTTTCTCAGAGCATGGATGGTCTGAGCTTGGGGTAAATTTGCTGGGGCGCCCACTCCTCGGAAGACTTTGGTATACAGCATACATTCGAATGCACCACAGAAACAAACTGTCAAAACCTCAGCTTTTATAAAAGTGCTCACACTTACTGCTGATCAGATAATCAAGTGTATTTGATTAGCAGGACCTGGATGCTAACTACACTCTTCATTCCTACAGCGGTAAAGGTGTATTTAGTTTCTTACAGAACTGCATGGATTGTGCACTGTTCACTGCTGATCATTAGAACTTTGTGTCAATGCAGCCATCAGATTGTTCAAGCCCCCAGATGCGTGTTTGTCTGAGGTGCCAGCACTCTGTACAAAACTAAAAATCATCAGTCCAACTGATTTTCAACCTGTTGACTTCTTAAAAAGATTGTATCTGTGCTTATGATACAGGATAAATAAGTAGGTTTTCATGGTAAAGTCTTTCTCTTACGTTGATAGTAGCCATGGTATTTATCATGTTGATGTTACATGTTTAAAGAAATATCAGTTTTGAAATCTGAGTGCAAAATGTGAAAAGTGACATGACTACTACATCACTTAAACAACTTTAATGTCCTGTCACTTTGACTTACATGCAGAAGTAAAGGCCAGTCATTGATCCTAAAGTTTCTTGTCCTCAGTGCTGGTCTGCATAATGTTTAGCAGGGCACTAAGAAACTAAAACCTCCAGAAGAAAGCTACTTCCTTGCAGATCTTTCACTTAAAGTGCATTTTCTTCATTTTTTTCCAACTCTGCGAAGCATTGCTTTGTAAAGCTATTTGGAGAAGATCATTGGTTGCTGTACCTGAGTCAAGTGCAGGAGTACTGTGGGATATGTATTGTGATAGTGGTGCATTATTAGTGAAATATATAGACACTACATGAAAATAATTGCTAAATGTTGAGTGTGAGACTCCAAGGGGCCTGGTTCAAAGGGAGGAGGCTGAGAAGAGCGAAGCTAGATCACAACTAATCACCAATCCAGACTACCAACACAAGCTAACCCAAACATAACCCAATGGTCTAATTCCAAAGAGTAGTGGATGAAAATCATCCTGTTAAACATGGTTTCATCTGAAAGCAAAATCAAACAAGTGTCAGAGGTCTCATGTTTTATTTTTTCCGAACTTTCCCTCTAAGGAAGATCCAGCCTCAGAGACCAGTTATAAAGTCAGAAACATGTCTGTCATTATGTGCCATGTACCTCGCTCCAGTAGCCTTGTGGTGTGGATCATACAGTATGAGATCCTGCTCTCTGAGTGTAATAGGGGCAGGTTTAGTCACCCCCTGTAAACAACTCAACAGCTAGTTTTAGAAGGACCAGACATTGTTCCAATCACATAAAAACTACCAACCAACTTTCTAAATGATTTTAAAACTGTCCTAAAAGTCTGTTTTGACAAAGAAATGAATCCAACAGGTTCTCGGGTGGCATGCTAAACCTTCTTTTCAACTGTAGAACCCTTGCTCGACAAGACGAGTTTATGACCTCAACAGAAAACTTCCCCTAACAAGACACCAGAGGCAGAAACATGCTTGACAATAAAAATCGAGGCAACACTAAAAAACCAGTCCTCTGGTGAAGTAGACAGCGGCGTCTGAGCTAGTGTTATCTAAATGTAACAATGTCAAATCTCAGCCCGGCTGTATTACAGAATGTAGGCCCCTGAAGCCCCACTCTCTCTAACCCAGCTCCGATCTATAAATAAAACCGATGACAGGAACTTTATAAGTGGACAGCGAACAGGATAGAACAAAACGCAGCCATACCTTCCAAAACTGTAGAGAAGCAGCTAAAGGCTCCAGATGTTTAATGGCAAATCCAGCGAGCCAAAATGAGAGTCCCCTGTCACACACTCACAGTCGCACAGACTGGGCAAGACTGACTGAGGGGGTATGCAGCAATAGTCAGAAATAGAGCGACACACAGACCAGCAGCATGGCTTCACTGACAGACGACTCCTCTATAAATATCTGGAGTCACAGGGTGGAGGAAGGGTCTCTAAACGACCCTGTTTGGAGACCTGCATGAGACACAAAGAAGCTTGTTGTCAGGTGAAGCCACTGTAACATGATCCGCTTTACCTTTTTCTTTTTAGCCATTCACCTGTCCTTCACCAGATGCCACAGGTACTGCAAACATAGTAACAGCATGTATGAGCTACATGATGCCCTGAAAGAAACAACCGGTCCATTTTGTTTCCTGAAAACTTGTTTTTTTCTAAACCTGTGTGAACACCAGGGGGAGGGGTATAATGAGTGCAGGCCACAAATGCACATGTTCAGAGCTGCAGTGCATCAGCTGCTTGAGTTGATTGACAACTACAGCTGAAGAAGACTGAGCAGTGAGGAGAAGGCGCCTCCTGATGACTTTGGGGACGGTGTGGTACGAGCAACCCTGGTCTTAGACATGTTGTATGATTCTTTGCTAATAATGCACATCTAGAGCACATCATGCTGTGGTGACCAAAGGTCACTCATTCCTCCACGTGTACCCCTTTCTAATCACAGTACCCACAATAAATCCTGAACTTTGCTGATTCTGTGTTTTAAGTTTTGCATTTTTATTTATTATTATCTATCGTGTATATTTCTCTATCCATTCACACTCACCACCATACCTCTTACCGTCAACACTGCCTTAGCCTTCCGTGGCACAGATTCAACAAGTGGCTCAAAACATTCCTATGGGATTTGGGTCCACACTAACATGACATCACACAGAGGCTTGTCAGCTATGACGGGTTTCTCCCATTCAAACCATCCCTAGCAGTGCTTTGTTGGACTGAGCTGGTGACTTCAGAGGAAATCGAGTACAGTGAACTCATCGCATGTTAAAAAAAAAAGAAAAAAGTTTGAGATGATCTGGTGCTTAATAAGTTCTGTTCCATTTCTAAAGTTACGTTCAAAGTAATTGTCAATCTCTAGGTAGCTGAGATTCATTTTATATAGCACCAAATAAGAACAAAAGTTGCTTTTTCAAGGTGATATTCCTTCTTCAACCTCAAGTCTTTGTTTTCCCTTTCTTGTTCTTTTGCAATCCAGAATTAAAACTATGATTAACCTATGATCATCCATTTAATATTCTCTTTTTAAAAACAGTTTCAACTGAATCTTGATGCATTTTGCACATTATTTATTAATCTTTTCAGATTTCAAAGGCCAGTAGTGCCTGCACTGTGGGGCCACTCATGGAAGTTTTTCTATCATGAGGATGGTAAAATGGTGCCCCCTGGTGGTGACAGTTTGTTTTTATGGATCTTAGCAACATGGTCATGGTTTGCAGGATCTGCTGGTTTCTGGTTGAGTCCCGTCTTGTGCCGGTTCTTAGCTCATGTCAGGGTGCCTGACCCATCTGGGACTTCCCTCTTTCTGCATCAGTGCATTCAGATCATAACTCTGTCTCAGTCTAAGAAGTGACTTGCATGAGTGATGAAACATTAGTCCCAATGAAAATGCTACGTACAGAATAAACATTTGGGGATTTCTTTGCTTGGATGACTGTGCATAAAGACACCTTTATCTGATATTCAACATTTCATTCATTCATTCATTAGTCTGAGTGTGACAGAGTTGCTGTTTTAAACCTGAAACTGAACATATATACATATATATATATTCATTCACAGACACATATTTTTGAGGGTCATGTAATTACAATAATAATTAGACACAAAAGCAAAAGTGACAGGAGGCAACACAGAAAAAGAATTTTTATTCATGAACTGTTTTTACAAGCAGTCCTAAACTTCCTACCTGTCTCAAAAACAAAATAATCATTGAAATAAAATAAATTTTATAATAATCAATGAATATTATCAATTATATATCAGTATTATGACCTTAATTTCAATAGCCCAAAGCCAGTAGTATTTGTGTTTGTCTGTGGCATCTGGAAAACAAAACAAACAAAGAGGAGAGTTTCTGACGGGCGGACACTGGAGGATTCTACAGTGAGCACTCGGCCGAGAGCTCGTCGGCGTGGAGGAGAGACAGCGCGAGAGAGCTCACCACACACGCAATAAATATCAAAGAGCAAAGAGTCTGGCATTGAAACAAAGATCATCATCTGAAACTCGCAGGTACAATATCTCTAATAAGTCTTTATGTGCAAGATTCGAGCTGAAGTCTTCACCACGAACAGTTATACTCACATCAAACCCCAACCTCCCTTCAACAAATCCATTTTGTTTTCTACATTAAATCTTTTAAATAGACCTAGAGCATTTTGTCATTTCATATACACATATATATTTATATATACTTTGATTTTTTCCTTTTTCCTATACGCCATCCTTTTTAAATTGCCTTATGCTGAGCGTGTCTGAGCAGAAAATTTGTGAGACGTCCAAATAAAAAGTCTACTGCTGAACATACAAAGCAATACCAAGGCTCACATCTGCTCTCTCTCACTCACACACACACACGCACTCACATGACGTACACACAGTGTGAGGGAAACGTTCAGGAACGAGTATGCAGAGCTAGATGGTGTGAGTCTCAATGGCATCGTGGTGTGCAAGCCAGTGCGCGCACACACACCTACGGAAAAATGTTTGGTCACAGTTTTGTACCCTTCAGAGATTCCACCAAAACTCCCACATCAATGTTGTGTTTGTGAGAGTGTGTGTGTGTGTGTGTGTGTGTGTGTGTGTGTGTGTGTGTGTGTGA